>PITA01010001.1:0-74302 GCA_004023965.1 Spilogale gracilis
GGAAAGAGAGAGGGAGGGAGGGAGGGAGGGAGGGAGAAAGAAAGAAAGAAAGAAAAAAGTTCTATAATAGTTGTATTCCTTGCAAGCATGACCTCACCTAGACTTCTATTATTGGTGGGAGGACAGAAATTGTATAAGCTGAGTAGATCACTAACTACAACACTGGACAGTCATCTAGAATGCAGGAGGAATGAAATGAGAGTTAGAAGATTCAAAAGTGACCAGTAATTCAGGGCTTTAATTCTCAAAATGATAGAACCTTAGGGTTGGACTCACCCTGATAACAAGTTCTCTCTCAGAAAGTTAAAAGTATCACTGAGGACAAGCACTTCTGTGGATTTAATGCACAAAGGTGACAACACAAATTAACTGGGCCAGTGAAAGTTACAGGAACCACAGCCCATGTCAACTTCAGACCCTGTGGACCACACCACATCAACTTTAGAATAGAGAGGCCTAGTAATGAAAAGCTACAAACCCACTCTAGCAAAAGGAAAGATGGTAAGAGACTTCAGCCAAGGAACGTGTTACAAATGCAAACTTCTCAGGCTCCACCCCAGACATGCTGAATCAGACACTCAGGGGCTCGGGGTAGGGCCAGTAATCAGCTTGAACAAGCCTTCCAGGGACTTCTGCCTGATGGAAGCTCAGGTTGAACCACTAGCAGTTGAGAAGCCATCCAGGTTCCAATCCTTTGCCTAGAAGCTAAGTGACACTGGAAAAGGTACCAATGCACTGTGAATGTCTGTATCCTCATCTGTAAATCTGGGTATCTGTAGCAAATTGTTATAAAACCAAAACACTCAATGAGCTTGACACCTACTGACGGTGTCAACGTAAATGTTGGTGGTCATGGTTTTGATGGTTTCTAATTACTGTCGTCTTCATCCTAACTCTCAAGAGAATTGCCTCTCAAGCTTCACTCCAGAATCACCCGTGGAACTTTCTCAACACATCTATACACAGGCCACACCCTTTGCCACTGCTGACTCAGGAGGTATGGGGCTTGGACAGGACAAGAGAAGTTCAGAATACCCTCCCGGTGGCTTAGATGTATACCTCCATGTGAGAACTGGAACTCAGAAAAGCCAACTCAAGACATTTTGAGATTCAAAGCAATGTCTACTATCCAGGGAGGCTAGGAGAAAGATGATTCAGATGAACTCCAAAAGAGCCCCTCCGAGCAAATTCTGACCATGCAGAGGAGGACAATCCCAGGAAAGAGGAAAAAAAGCAAGTATCTGAGAGACAATGTGAGGTGGGCCTGGCTGCAAAGGGATATGAACCAATGGTGGGGGAGGGGGTGGGGAGCAGAAGAGAATGGTGCAGAGGGAACTCCTGGCTGCCAAGCTGTCAGAATCAAGTCATTTCAGACAGGCCATGCAAGGAAGGCTGCTCCACCATTGGGAAAAGATGCCTCAATCATACCAGATGAAACAATGTTCAATTCTCATTATTCCCAGATTCCTCATGTGCAAGTTCACCTACTTACTATAATGTATGTCCAACCGCCAAAATCAGGGAAATTTAGGGGTCATTCCAGGACCAGCACAGAGCGGGGAAAATGGGAGTCATCCTACTAGCGTGTTCATAGCTGAAATGGGACACGGTGATGCCCTGTCATTTTGTTTTGGCTCATACTGTACACAGGTGTAGACAGTTGTCTTTGGGGGAGATCTATTTGTGTCACATTTTGCATTTTTGTGCTTTTCCCTGATGTTGCTATTTAAAATAGCCCCAAGAACAATGCTGAAACACTGTGTGGTGTCCATAAGTACGAGCAGGCTGGGTGGGGCCCTACGGAGAAGACACATGTGTTTGATGAGCTTCCTTCAGCTGTGAGTTATAGCACTGCTGGCTGCGATGAGTTCAATGTGCATAATCAATCAACAGTGTATGTTAAATAAGGGGTCTCTGAACAGAAGCACACATGAAACGAGGATATATACTGAGAGGTTGACAGAAATGTGAGCAAAGACTGGAAACCCTCTACTTCCTCTCAGGGAACAGTTCAGCATTGGCTGATGCCATGTTCAGGGCAACCTCATCAAGAACAAAACTGCTGGATGAATGGCTAAAGAAGATGTGGTCCATATACACGATGGAATATTACTCAGCCATCAGAAATGATGAGTACCCAACATCTGCATCAACTTGGATGAAACTGGAGGGAATTATGCTGAGTGACATAAGTCAAGCAGAGAAGTCAATTATCATATGCTTTCATTTACTTGTGGAGCGTAAGGAATAACATGGAGGACATTAGGAGAAAGAAGGGGAAAATGAAGTGGGGGAATAGGAGGATGAACCACGAGAGACTGTGGACTCCAGGAAACAAACTGAGGGATTCAGAGGCAAGGGGGGAGTGGGGGGATGGGTGAGCCTGGTGATGGGTCTTAAAGAGGGCATGTGTTGTAATGAGCACTGGATGTTATACACAAACAATGAATCATGGAATACTACATCAAAAACTAATGATATACAGTATGGTGACTAACATAACATTAAAAAAAATAAATAAATGCTGGAACAAGCAAGCACTGCAAGGAAGAGTGAGAACCAACTAACTGTAGCTACTCAAAACCTGGTTTTCTTCTACCGCATACAACAGAGAACAGGACCTTCTTATCAGAAAAGGTAAAACAAAGGTTAAAAGACAAGGGAACACCGAGCCATTTTAAAGGTTCAGATCTCTGAGCTCAGATCATGTATAATCTGGAGTTCCAAACTGATGCAGATTCCTTCAGTTAACAGGTACGTACTAGGTACCATGTCTTAAGGGATACAGTGGTAAAGATAAACAGAAAACCCTGCCCTCAAGGAGCTTACCCTCCCCTGGGAGACCATAAATAAGTTTGTTTGGTTTTTTTAAGGGAAATACACAGTGCATCCTGGATTGTTCAGAACTGGGGGAAAGACAAAATAGGAAAGGGGATATAAGGTGAGAGAGAAGGGTATTGAAAAGAGGACAGGGTAGCCAAGCAAAGCAGTGAAGCAATAAGGGACATAAGAAATGAGAGGTAAATATTGACATGTGCGAGACCAAAAAAAAAAGTCTTTAAATATAGTATGATTTAATATGTTTTGAAAAACAATAACATGGGGGACCCTGGGTGGCTTACATGGTTGAGCATCCAATTTTGGTGGCTCAGGTGATGATCTCAGGATCGTGAGATTGAGCCCCATGTCAGGCTCTGTGCTCAGCCGCTTGAGGGCTCTTTCCTCCTCCCTCTGCCCTCCCCCGATTCATGGGCTCTGGCTCTCTAAATAAAGAAATAAATAAATAAAATCTTTTTTTATAAAAGGCAAGAATAATGTGAAATATAGACATTTGATAAAAATATGCATTTAATAAAGTGGGTAAGTATAAGATGAACGAATAAAAATCACTTAACTGTCCTACATTCCAGCAATGGCTATTATAAAACATGATTTTAAACACTCTTTACATGGCAGCCTCAAAAGCTATATAATACCTAAGAACGGCCTTAAGAAATATACCTGACCTATATAAAGACAACTGCAAAAGTGTTCTGAGAGATATAAAAAGAGATTTGGAACAATGGAGCTAGGTGTCTTATTCCGGAGAGGAAGACCAAAGAGAATAATGTATCGAAATCTCCCCAAATTAAATTTTAAGACTGGCTCAATTCCAATCCCTATCCCAGTGGGAAAACAGGAAATAAAATCTTTTACTGTGAGTAATTAAAAGAGACAAGCAGTATCAATACTAAAATATTTATAATGAGTCAAAGGGTATGTTGCTGGGACAAAAACAGATCTACAGAAGAGGAGAGACAGATTGAAAACTCACTGGTGTACATTTTTGTGCTGTATTAAGATACCAGCTTATGTGGCCTCTGATACATACCGTGGGAGCCACCTCTGTCAGTGGAGAAAGCTGCACGGCAAGTAAATGGAGATGTGTCCACTGGGCAGGAACACAGAACGGGATGAATATGCCTGAATTAATTCTATACTGATTATATGCCAAGAAAAGCTAAATTAATATCGCATAAATGAGTTCCTAAAGATCCCCTGGTTTTTATCTCACTGTAGAGAATGAGCAAGAAGGCAGTGTCAGTCTGGTAAGAGAGAACAATACACCAACTATTGTTATTATGGTTTCCCTTTGGAAATATAAGAATTAAAATAAAAACAAAAAAATGAAGCATGTTGTCTACAGTTTGATAGGACATTTTCGCTTAAATGTGCTATAAAGCACAGAAAATTTTGTCATGGTCAGACTATTTGGATCCCCCTGAGTAAAATAAAGTAGTGGGACCAACATCATCTGTAGACCTCAACTGTCTAAAGGACGTTTTGGGAAGTGAGGCAATGAGGAGCCAGATGGATTCAGAGAGAAAAGCCTGGGCAGATGTCAGCTGCTTTCTGGTGGAAAGACACTTGCAGGTGGGGACATCAGTGGGCGGCGGGGGAGACTCTTAAAAAAATAGAGTCCCTGCCAAGAACTGAGGTGGTCTTAGCACCCACTTTGTTATTTCAAAGGTGCTCTGGGAATTGACTTAACTCTGATGATTCCTTCTATGAAAACAAAACAAGGGACTGGAAAGGGGACCCAGTGGAAAGGTCCTTCCCCAGTTACTTCCATGCTGAGACCACCTGGCCTGGGAGACACTGGCATGGTACTAAGGGAGGGGAGTGGCCTGGGGCATGGACGGGGGGTGCCACCCCTGCCTTGTACATCTTTTTATACAGCCCAATAAATAGGCCTTTCTGCCTTTTTGCAGGCCTGCTGTCAAGAGTCCTCAGTGCAAAAGTTCCCTGGCAAGGTGGGGCAGGTGAAGTCCAGACAGCTGGCCCATATCCTGCTACTCATTCATCTAACATGGGTCTAACCCCTGGTGGCAGAAGGTTTCTAAGTTTAAAGGTCATGGAAGAAATGGCAAAAGATATAGATAACAGATCTAACTACACAAAAATTGTAAAAAAATATATATATATATTTAAAACACATCAAACGTTTTCAACAAATCTGACAAAGATCTGAAATCCCAAACATAAAAAAATAAACAAAAACCAAAAAAAACCCAAAACAAAACACAAAACACCCTATAAGAAAAACACTTCTACCCCCCCCCAAAAAAATAATAGGTGAGGGAAATGCAAATCAAAATTACAATGACATATGACCTCACACACATTTAGTCAGAATGGCTAAAATCAGCAACACAAGAAACAACAGGTGTTGGTGAGGATCCGGAGAAAGGGGAACCCTCGTGCATGGTTGGTGGGAACATAAACTGGTGTGGACACCTTGGAAAACAGTATGGAGGTTCCTCAAAAAAGTTAAAAAGAGAACTACCCAACAATCCAGCAATCACACTACTAAATATGTACCCAAAGATACAAAAATACTAATTCAAAGGGGTACCTGCACCTGGATGCTTACAGCAGTATTATCTACAATAGCCAGGTTATGGAAATGGTCTGAGTGTCCATCAGCTGATGAACGGATAAAGAAGATGTGGTATATACACATACAGGGGACTATTACTCCACCATCAGAAAGAATGAAATCTTAACTATCTGCAGTAATAGGGATGGAGCTACAGTATTATGCTAAGCAAAATAAGTCAGAGAAAGACAAGTACCATAGATTTCACTCGTATGTGGAATATAAGAAACAAAACATAAGAGCCACAGGAAAAAGAGAGAGAGCATGGAGAGGTAAGCCAAGAAACAGACTCAACTCTAGAGAACAAAGTGATGTCTACCATTGGGTGAGATGGGTGGGGGATGGGAGAACTAGGGATGGGGACTAAGCACACTTGTAATGAGCATTGGGTGATGAATGGAAGGGTTGAATCACTATATTGTACACTTGAAATTAATATTACACTGTATGTTGACTACATGGAATTTAAATAATGACTTAAAGAAAAAATAGGAGGGATGCTGCAGAAAACACTTTGGTAGTTCCTGAAAAAGTTAAAGACAGACTTACCCTATGACCCACTAACACCCACGGGATATGAAAACCTACCTACACGTAAAGACTTGTGCATGGATGATAGGCAACAAGTGGAAACCATCCAGATGTCTATCACTGGGTGAACGGATAAGCGAAACATGACGTCCACATACAGTGGAACATTAATCAGCAACAAAAAGGAATGAAGGACTCACAACTCTGCAAGATAAACCTTGAGAATGCCATTGCTAAATGATAAAAGCCAAGCACAAGGACCACAGAGTGTACAACTCCATGTACAGGAAATGTCCAGAGTAGGCAGATGCACAGTGGTTGGTAAAACCACTGCAGAAGGTTGGGGAGGGAGGTCATAAAGAGAGAGTGACAGCTAACAGGTGCAGGTTTTTTTGGAGGAGTGATGGTTGCACAACTCTATAAATATGCTAAAAACCATGGAATGGCATACTTTTAAGGAGTGAATTTGTACATTATGTGAATCATCTAACACAACTGTTACTGGCAAAGGACAAAGAGAGGAAATTCACAAAGGAGGACACGCAAATGGCCAGCAAAACACAGAGGGGAAAGAATAACCTGTACTATCAAAGAAGAATGCTTATGAAGTGAAAATCCATTTTTCAACTACAAATTTACTATGGCTTTTTAATAGTATTAGGGTTGGCCAGTGTTTAATAAATACAGTATTCTCTAATTGGTAAGAAAGTTAAAACCTTTTTTAGAAAAAAAAGGGAGAGTAGTAAGTATCAAAGCTTTAAAATAATAACCCAATCTTAAGACAATCCACTGAGGTAGGTACTACTCTTATTTAACCTCTTTTAACATATGGGAAAATTGGGGGTTCGAAGAGGAGCAGAAACTGTCCAAGATGACACCACTAGTAGCTCATGGAGTTGACTCCATGTGTATCATGTATCTGACTGCAGATTCTGAGCTCTAGAACACAAGGCAATACTGCCTCTTCAAACAGAAGTATAAAAAGCAACACCACAAAACAGAGATCCACGTTTAAAACCTCAGTGGGGAATAAAGGAGGAAGTAACAGTCACCCAGTCTTTGTAGGTGTAAATCACAGTAAAATATTTACTAAGTGTTTACTACACACTGGACACACACACACACATATATATACATATATATATCTCACTCAACACCCCTATGACCATCCTATGAAACCTATTATTACTCCTATTTTGCAGATGAGTAAACTAAGGCACACGGTGGCTTAGAAAATTTCCAATGGTTACACTGCTACTTAGCGGTAGGGCTGGGTTCTGAATCTACCCATTTAACCCCAGCACCTGTACATCCCTCCAACTCTGGCACTCTCTCAAAAGGCAGAGTAAGAGAAGACAATTAGTCCTCAAAATGAAAGAACTTTAACTCAACCATATAACCACTACATAAATTCGTCTTTTCTTTCATTCCCCAATTGTCAAACTATATGAGGAAATACCCCCAAGTACTTTTTTGCATACTACTTTTCAAAGAACTCTCTGAGCATATTCCACTTTGGAGAGACTAAATATACCACGGTGCATTTCTCAGGGAAGGAGAGCTTCATTTGCTACTTTTAACAGATGTTTAATGCAAAGGGGAAAACCTGTGGCCCTTCATTCTGGCATGGGGTTTCTACTGTGCTCAGATTCCACTATTCAACTGCATTTACAGAAAACGAACCATCTACACGAAAAACCATCAGAAGGTCCTATGATTTCAACGTCTCATGGAAAAAATTTGGTCTGTAATCATTCCTTTCTTGCCCAAGACATCCCCAAAGGCTCTGCAGATAATGAATATGATAGATGAGGCAGGAGCAGCGGAAGTGGCCAATGCTAACTCTCATTCACTCTGTCAAAGCTCACATCTACACAGTTACAGGACGCTAGAGGGAGATGCTGGCTGGTGCCCAAGAATTCATTCTACTGACATTTACTGAGTGCCTACTCTAATGTCAGGCACGGGAGGATCTCCAGCTTTCTTAAAATGCAGGAATGGAACTACAGTTAAAGTTGTCACCAAATAGTACCGTGCACCTCTGCTCTCTGCTCTTGTTACTAACCCCAAGGTCAATGCCTCAAGCATCTCTTGCCTGCACTAACTGCTCTCCACACCTAGGGCTCCTGCTTGAGAGGCAGCAAAAAAGCTCAGGTTGAAACCCTGCCGCCTCCATCTACTAGCTTTATCTACTAGCTCCAGCTACTAGAGTTTTTCAGCCCCCTGGTACCTTAGTTTCTGTGTCTATTAAAAAAAAAGTGCTTGAGGACTAAATGACGTAATGCAGTTAAAGCACTTTAGACAAGCAAATGGTGTAAAAGTATTCATACGTGCTAGCTGTTGTTACTAATGTGATTCTATGACTCATAGAGGCTGTACCATCTAAAGCACAGTTCTAACCACCAGCCCCCTACTTAAAAACTTTCAAGGGCTCCCTAATACCTATGAATAAAATCCGAACTTCTTAGCATGATATTTGAAAGCCTACATGAAGCAGGCTCCACACACCCATATCATCTCCCACAACCTCAACCCATGTGCTTCAGCCACGCCCAGAGCCAACGGTTCCACACTTCGTGAGTAAATGGAAGAAATGGAAGTGTTTCAGGTGCTAAAGATCATGTGTATTCAGGTATATGGTCACATTCTAATCCATTGTAATATATTCAGTCATCATGTGATTGAGATGATGGGCCAAAATGCTGTAGGACTAGAATAACATTAGCCCAACCATGAGCTGAGGGAGGTGATGGAGGAAGCCAATATCTATCAGGAATTTACTCAGTGCGTGTAACTACTGAAGCTTAGCAAGCATTGTCTTGACTAATTCTTTTACTCTAAAAGGTAAATGCCATAATTATCCCTTAGTCTTGGCAGCTAAGTAAAAGAACAGTCATTGTATGGCTGGCAGCTAATGAGGACAGCCTCATTGGTTAGAGAAGGGACCCTGTGCCTGCTGATATGAAGCTGTCACCATGAACATAAGATGCAATCCTCAGCAGAGACTGGAAGCTTCTGGTCACATAAACATCTGACTACAGTTCCTTCTTGCAGGAACTATGAACTTCTCCTGGCTCCCTTCATCTGAGCCTGAAAATTCTGAAAAGAGATCACTACTTTTACTGGTAGAATCTCAGCTAAACTCCTAACACTGGACAAATAAACATAAATAAGGACACTTAAAATTTCAGACATATTTGCATAGATGAAATTAGGAAGACAACTGAGGAATCGGGTTGTTCATATCCCAGTCCAACAGTAATGAGAAAATTCTTAAGACTCTAGACAATTCTTAAGAAAATTCATTACACATTGTGCATTCTTGATGATATTGAAAATACAATACCCAGGACAAGGAAAGAAGGGTTTGAGAATAAAGTAACTACAGAAGTACAAAACAAAGTGGATGTTTCTACATTGCTCCTATTATAAAGTAGCAGGTTTTATTAAAACAAACTATTGTACAAAATAAATGGAGCCAGTTAGCAATGGTCACTGCAAAAAATCTGAGTGAATTAAAAGACTAGCTAAAAAATTCTCTGAGAATTTCTGAGGAGAAAAAATATGATGAGCAAAATGATTTAAAAAGATATGGAGAGTATTTCCAGGAAAACTACAGTATATTAATCAATGTAATATAATTTAAGGAAGAAAGTAATACCCAATGACATAAGTCTGAAGGATTTTACTACAGTTTAAAGACTAAGTAATAGCATACACTAATGAGAACTGTACACTGGATATATACTCCTCAAATTTATTAATTTAAAGGCAAAAGAAGCCATCTTATAAGAAGCAGAAAGGTTAATTTTTCAATCATGTTGGCATCAGACTTCTCCTCCACATCATGGTTTTTTTCAAAGAAAAAATGTGCAACAAAATGTTCAAAACCAGCCAAGTTAAATATTGTTCACATGGAAGGACAAACACATTTTCTATTTTTGGATCTGCAAGCACACAGAAAGTATGTTACCCATACACATGTTCTTCCTGAGGCAAATATATGTATGTATGTACGTTGAACAAAAAGTGAGTCAAACAAATTTAAAAATGAGACTGAGATGCCATCAAATAATTTATGATAGGTATAAAGATAAAATGTCTAATGATGTCTAATTCTTATTATTATCAATAAAAGCTAATAGTTCCTTAAATAAGATACAATATTTAAAAATCTAAAAACAAATATAAAGCCTTTGGTTATTCCAACAAACATTAGTTAAAAGTTTACACACAAGACAACCACTAAAAATTCTGTTTCACAGGGCACCTTGTTAAGCAACCAACTCTTGATTTTGGCTCAGGTCATGATCTCAGCGTCATGGGATCAAGTCTTGCACCAGGCTCTGTGCTAGGCATGAAATCTGCTTAAGATTCTCTCTCTCCCTCTCCCTGTACCACTTTCCCTGCTCACACACTCTCTAAATAAAAATAAATCAATAAATCAACCAATCAAGGAATAAATAAAATTTTTAAAGAAATTTTTAAACTCATTCTTGACAAAGCAGAGGAACAAAATAATTTAAAACTACTTTCCATATTTTTGATTTTGCTCCTTTTGAATTTTGTACAATGAGCATGTTTTACCTAAACAAAAATGAATATGGTTTTTTTTACACATTTTAAATGGTTGTTTATTTTCCCACTGCCTCTTTTTTTTCTTAATACTTTATTTTTTTCAGTATTCCAAGATTCATTGTTTATGCACCACACCTAGGGCTCCATGCAATACGTACCCTCAATAGCCACCACCAGGCTCACCTATCCCCCACGCCCCTCCCTCCCAAAACCTTCAGTTTGTTCCTGAGTCCAAAGTCTCTCGTGTTTCGTCTCCCTCCCTGATTTGCCACAATTCACATTTTCTTTCCTTCTACTACTGTCCTCCATGTTACTCCTTACGCTCCACAAAAAACAAAGAGGCAACCCAGGGAATGGGAGAAGATATTCACAAATGACACTACAGTTTTCAAATAACTAAATAAAACAATGCATAAAAATATACTTAGCAGGAAGTCCAAGAATCTGGGTATCTTCAAGATTTCATCTGACATTATTTCCTGAAGAACACTCTATTATTTCCTTTAGGGAGAAGCTGATAATAACAAATTATTCTTAGTTTTGATCATCTGAAAAATCTTTATTTCACACTGATTCTTGCAGGATTTTTTTCTATTGAGTGAAGAATTCTCAGGTTGCAGTGAATTCCTTCAGCTGATTAAAGATGCCATTCCATTGTCCTGGTGTTTACTGGGATACCTGAATTTATGAAGTTGGTATTTTTCATCTATTTAGGGGAATGCCCAACCCTTCTCTCTCCCTCATTACTCTCCTCTTCCTTCTGGCATTCCATGTGAATTCATGTTGAACCTCTTCACTGTACCTTTTCTGTCTCCTAATCATTTTTTTCTGTTTCATTTTTGTTATATTTCAATCACCTTCCAGTCCACTAGTAATTTAATCACCTGTATCTAATTTGTATTAAAATTCTTCCACTGAGGCCTTCATTTGAGGTACTGTATTTTCCAGTTCTGGAACGCTGATGTTTTTCAGTTTCCATTTCTTTGTTGAAATTTTCAGTGATGTCTTTTAGCTCCTTGAACATACTAAGCATAATTATTTTAAAGTCTTTGTCTGACATTTCAACATCTTCAGCCCCTATAATTCTGACCGTACTCTCTGGTATTCCTGCCAGTTCTCACTGTTGTCTTCTCTCCCCTTGCATCTGTTTATCTTTGATTGTGTTCTTGGAATTGTTTTTGGAAAAAAAAATGTTTGCAGAACTAAACTGAGGGCTGGAATGATTTTACTTTCTCTAGACTGGAGATGGAAGACGGGCATCAGCTATGATGAAGATGACTTTGAAATGCCAGACAGTAGTATAAGGACTGTCTTTTGTTTCATTTGTTTCATTTGTTCTAAAAAAAAAAAAGAACCCTGGGATCATGACCTGAGTAGATGCTTAACTAACTAAGCCACCCAGGTGACCGAATTTAAACAAATTTCTTAATGCTAACCCTCTGTATTTTAGAATAAGTTCTACTCAGTAGTGATTTTTTTTGCCTGTTTATTTCTTTAATATTCTGATGAATTCAGCCAGCTTTTGTGCTTCCTTTCCTTCCAATTGTGGCCTCTGCCTATATCTTATTAATCTTACCTTTGTTTTTTGTACTTTGTCTTTTCTGACCTTTCTACTGACCCTGATTGTATCATGTTTCATCTTATGACTGTTCAAAATAAATCAAAAGACAGGAGAGGGGTCAAGTAGAAAGATAACAAAGAGTGGCTAAGTTGCTTACCTTGCTCAAAAGGAAGGTTATAACAATTATTGAATCCTAGACACTACTAGAAAAAATATTTTCAAATATATTTGTTAATAATTTAAAGACAACCATTACAAAAGAAAGAAGCACACATGTAACTACCAGAATACTAAAAGAAACAAAGGATGGGGCACCTTGGTGGCTCAGTCAGTTAAGCAACCAACTTTTGATTTCAGCTCTAATCATAACCTCAAGGTCCTGAGATCAAGCCCTGGAACAGGGTCTGCCCTCAGCATAGAAGTTTGTTTGAGGTCCTCTCCCTCTGTACATTCCCTACTTGTACTTGTGCTCTCTCTCTAAAATAAATAAAAACTAAATCTTTTTTAAAAAGTCACAAAATAGGGGCGCCTGGGTGGCTCAGTTGGTTAAGCGACTGCCTTCAGCTCAGGTCATGATCCCGGAGACCTGGGATCGAGCCCCACATCGGGCTGCCTGCTCGTCGGGGAGCCTGCTTCTCCCTGTCTCACTCCCCCTGCCTATGTTCCCTCTCTGGCTGTGTTTCTCTCTGTCAAATAAATAAAATCTTTTTAAAAAAAAAGTCACAAAATAATCAATTAATCAATCTCAAGAAAAAGGAAAAAAGCATGATAAAAAGAAAATATGAAATACAATGTCATAAATATTTTCAAGCATACCAGTATTCACAATAAATATTACCCATATGCATTGACATGGAAACCTATCCAATACATCTACAAAGAGACCTTGAGAGTTCAAGCTGCATCTCATGACAAAATCAATCAGGTTCTAAGCAATCTACTTGCTATAATTAATCAGCTTTATTTACTACGTATAGATCTTAATTATCAATACATATTTATTTGTGTAATACAGATATCAGGTTTTGTGCTATCCAAAAACTACGCATTTTTCCAATATCAATAAAATATTCATTACATATTAAGTCACAAAAAATTCAGTATCACTCAAAAAGAAGTGAAATATACATTTAACCTCCAGCCATAATGCATAAAAACTTGAAGTTAAAAACAACAAAAAGGGGGGGCCCCAGGTGACTCAGTGGGTTAAGCCTCTGCCTTTGGCTCAGGTCATGATCTCAGGGTCCTGGGATCAAGCCCCGCATCAGGCTCTCTGCTCAGCAGGGAGCCTGCTTCCTCCTCTCTCTCTCTCTATCTGCCTGCCTCTCTGCCTTCTTTGCGATCTCTCCCTCTATCAAATAAATAAAAAATAAAATAAAATCTTTAAAAAAAAAAACAAAAAGGGAATCAAAAGGATAATATTAATTTGATCATATAAAAACTGCAAAACACTCTCCTAAAAAACTCTTGGTAAAAGAGCAAATAGCAATGGAAAATACATTGTGTTTAGAAAAAAAAATACCAATTAGAAGACATAATAAGACTTCTGTAGTTAAGACAGGACTCTGGAAAAAAATTCATACGTATACATGTTTTCATTTCTTATTTTTGAATATCAAATGTGAAAATGAGTAAGTTAAATAATCAACTCAAGGTTGGAAAACTAGGAACAAATGAAGCCTAAAGAAAACATAAATATTTTGGAAATAATTTGGTATAATCTGGTAAAGCTGAATATTTGAGTACACTAGGACTCAGGAAATTCGCATCAAAATATTTACCATGGATAATTCTGGTGCAGATGTACCAGGACACAGCTACCAAAAATAGTCACAGCTAAACTGTTATAATAGCAAAGCATGAAAATAAAACAAGAAACTGAAGTCCAAATATCTAACCCTAATAAAATAGATAAATTAATTCATACATTTGCTCATCTTACATTTTTATATTACATACTAGGTAGTACATTTTAATATATTTCTGGATTTATATATGTAAACATATATATTCATAAATTCTTACAGAGAAATATTATACTCCAGTAAAAAATGAAATACATTAACATGGATAAATCTCAAAAACAAAATACTGAGCAAAAAGCAGGAGGCACAAGAATGCATACAATTGGATTCTAATTCTATAAGACTCAAAACCAGGGAAATTCAAGCAATGTAAATTTTAGGGATGCAAAACTGTCATAAAACTATAGAGAAAATGAAGGAAATAATCACAAATTCAGAGGAATAATTGCCTCTTGGAGAGAGGGATGGGCATACACTGAGAAAGGAGCACCAAGAGGGCTGAAAATATATTCTATTTTTAAAAGTACATAGTTAGTATACTCATAACTATTAATATTATTCAATTATACATATACACTATGTACATTTTGGTTTGCATATTATAGTTCATAAGTAAAAGTAGAAAAAGTAAATAGATGAAGGAATGAATAATGATAAATCAGGAAGTGACTAATATAAAGCAGAGAATAGTGAAATGGGGAAAATAAAGCTTAATTAAGGGTTAATTTTGTGGAAAAAAATTCAATATACGAGATAAACTGCTGGCAACCTCAAAAACAGAAAAATGTGGGAAAGCATGAAGCTACAACCTTAGGAGAGAAGAGCATCACTAAGTATATGAAAGAGATTTTTGGAAAGATAAAACTATTCACAGCTCTTCAAATAAATGTTAAAATAGAGACAATAATGTATGGCATTCTTACTAAATATAAATTATCAAAAATTACTCAAGAAGATATGAAAAAAAATCAACAATGGAAAATGTTATCAAAAACTGTCTCCAAAAATTCTAGACAGAAAATACCATAACCAACTTACTTCTTTCAAAAAGCACTCAAGAGAAAGCTTAATTGGCATGTTGTATAAACTATTCTTGAAAATAGAGGAAAAATAAAAGGTTAATCAACGACTTGCATGAAACCAGCATTATCCTGACATTAAAATTTTACTAAATTGGTACACACACAAAAGGAAACCAAAGACAGCCACATTTCTGAATATCAATACTAAAATTCTAAACACACATCACAGCTGGCTGAACTTCACAAAATATTAAAATTTAAAGATACACTGGCACCAAGTGTGTTTCTTTCAAAATATGGAAAGTTAGCCTTAGGAAATTACAGCTAACTAGATTAAAGCAAGTTTATGCTTAAGAGAAGGATTATATGATCACCTCAGTAAGTACGAAAAAAAGCACCTAATAAGGTATAACGCCTATTCTTTGTTAAGAAGAAAAGAAAAAGGGGCACCTGGGTGGCTCAGTCATTGGGTGCCTTGCCTTCAGCTTGGGTCATGATCCCAGGGTCCTGGGATCCAGCCCTGCATCGGGCTTCCTGCTCAGCAGGAAGCCTGCTTCTACCTCTCCAGCTCCCCCTGCTTGTGTTCCTTCTCTCATTGTGTGTGTCTCTCTGTCAAATAAATAAATAAAAATCTTTAAAACAAAATAAAAATAATAAAAAAAGAAAGAAAACAATAAATGAGCTATAGGAGCTTCAATTAACAGCAAACATACTATCTACCTTTTATCAATAGGCACTGTCTTAATTAATGGTGAAACAAAGGGCAGTTTCCTTAAATCAGAAGCAAGAAACACAACACAAATCCTAACTATTACACCATTATATTGTGTTTTCTGAAAATTCTGGCTAACAAAGTGACAGCAGAAAAATACCTAAGTGTCTGACTAATAGTGAGAACAGGTAAGAAGTACGCCTGGGAGGCTCAGTTGGTTAAGCATCTATCTGCCTTCAGCTCAGGTTGTGATCTGGGGGTCATGGGATGAACTCCCCGTTCAGCTCCCTGCTCAATGGGGGGTCTGCTTCTCCCTCTTCCCTTCCACCCTCGCTCAGGCTTGCTCTCTCTCTCTCAATAAATGAATAAAAATCTTAAAAAAAACAGGTAAGATAATTTGAGGATGATATGACCAGAATCCCAGAAAGAACTTAATGAAATATATTATTAGATTGATAAGAATTCAGAACATGTATAGTTAAAAACAAATACCCTAAAAAATTAAACTTCCAATATATAAACAACAATAAAATATATATAAAACCCTGTTCATAAAAGCAACAGCAATTTAAATGACCTAATAATAAACTTAGGACCTGTATCAAGAAAACGAGAAAGCTTTGCTAGGAAAAAATGGGGGTTTAATAAATGGAGAGAAATAGGTTCTTAAATGAGAAGACTCAGACTCACAAAGATGTCAACTCTCCCCAAAGTGATCCATAAATCTAGTGTAATTAAAGGAAGAAGCTCATCTGGATTTTATTTGGGAACTTATCAACTGAAATCATCAAAAACATTTTGAGAAAAGAATTATGAAAGTGGGCTCAAATTATCAAATGATAAAATATGTCCTAAAAGCACAATAACTAAAACTGTATGCAAGAGAATGTCCATAAGTAAATTCAAATTACTTACTATCTACAATAATTTCATCAAAGATAAACCTGGCATTTCAAATCAGAGGGAGAATAATTAACTGTTCCATAAATAGTATTGAAACAACAGATTAGCCATGGGAGTGACCAGAGTCCTACTTGACGTCACACAGCAAAATAAATTATGGTTATATTAAATGTACAATAATTATGCCATAAAAGAAACAGAAGAGACTACAGATCAATAGCTATTTGCTTCAGCAAAAAGAAGACCTTCTCCCTGTTTCAAGGAAGGAAAGAAGAAAGTAAAGAAGGAAGGAAGGTTGTTGGAAGGATAGGGACAAGAAGGAATCTGAAACACACATTTAATCTAGTATGAACATTCAAGTTACATAATATAAAAAATACAATGGGCAAAAATAACAACTAATAAGAAAGGAAAAAAATTTGTTAATGTATGTTATAGACAAGAACTAAATTATTTTTTAAATCTTTATATATCAAAAAGAAAGGAAAACACCTCTCAAATTGCATTTTTTTAATGACAATACCAGTCACGGTAAAAGCCCAGTAAAATAAACATGCCAGTTACTGCTAGAAATATCTTTTCTGGATAGCAAACATGTCCTTTCTAAAGAGCAAATGGCAGTATGAGCAAAAGTCTTTACAAAAGGCATGCTTGGGGCACCTGGGTGGCTCAGTTGGTTAAGCGACTGCCTTCGGCTCAGGTCATGATCCCGGAGACCCAGGATCGAGTCCCACATCGGGCTCCCCGCTCGGCGGGAAGCCTGCTTCTCCCTCTCTCACTTCCCCTGCTTGTGTTCCCTCTCTGGCTGTGTTTCTCTCTGTCAAATAAATAAAATCTTAAAAAAAAAAAAAAAAAAGGCATGCTCATTGAACTTCCCCATCTAGAAACTTATCATAAGGAAGTATCAGCAACATATACAAAGATTTTGACTTAAAATACTGAAAATTTAAAAACAAGGTATGTATAGAACCGAACAGACTACAAGGTAATCAATTACATGGTATAGCATATTGACGGTATGCTATAGGATACTACTAAATAAAAGAAATACTTACATTGTCTAAAAGAGTTGCATAGTGCTTTGTATAGTATGGCCACAATTTTATATTTTGTAGTTATCATATACTGGATATATGATAAGGAACTTGGATATTCCTTATGTAAGTAGAAAAAGATCAGAAGCATATACATCTATGTTAACAGTGGACTGCTAAATAAAAGAACTATGAGCTAGTCTTTCTTTTCTGCTTTTTCTATCTTTTAAAACTTTTTGGCAGTGTGTATTTGCTTCGTCATCTTATTTTTAATGTATTAAGAAAACAATGGGGAAAAGAAACAGAGTTAAGATAGTTGAGAAGAAGACACAGAAACACCTGTTACTGTAGCTGATTTCAAACCTTCAGATCCAAACTTATTATAATCTGAGGACCTGAAAATCTTCTAAGAAAGGCTGTAGAAGTATGACTGGGAATTTTTTTAATCCTGAAAAATAAGAATTGCATGCAGAAAAGAAACACATACCCTGACTTTCCTGTTCTACAAACTTCTAAACTAAGAGCTTTCTGTAAATTCTTGGTAAAAATCCTAAAATGGGTTTTTTCAAGGTCAGTTGGTAGGTCTACATTTAAGTACAGCAATGATCTAGCAACACCAGCATGGAACCATTACAAGCAGGAATATTTTCTGGTTCCTTCTGTTGTTCTTAATGCACTGAGAACCTACTCATGCCTGGGATTCTGCACCAAGCACAGTGCCTGACAAGCTACGACAGGAGTACTGCCGAGTAACACAAGGAAAGAAGTTGGAAGGGAAACTGTGGGCATTTTATAATTTAACAAGAGAGAAGTAGTGGTCCTCTGAGAGGAGCTAGTTTAAAGCTTGGTTCTACCATCTGGTAGCTGTGAGTCTCAGCTTCTGAATCGATAATGGGGACAATAAAACTAGTACCATCCCATAAGAAGTACTAAAGGAGATAATGCCAAGAATTGAGACAGTGTCTGAGATATAGTAAATATTCACTGAATGCTATTATGTCTGTTTGTACTCTTGAGATTGTTTTATACAAGCATCATAGGAAGGTATACTTTGATTACTTCTTTATGCTTCAGCCAGATTTCTTCAAAAGACATACTGATTCATGATGTCAAAAGCAAATGGGATTTGCACCAACTTCTCACAAGAGTGGGAGGGTCGGGGGTAATAAAACAGAAATGCATCCTGATATCAAAGACTTTACCATCTCTTCCATGTGTGATAACCGAGGTAAGAAAACAATCTATGACTTTTTACATAGTATCAAAACACACATCAATTCAGAGAGAAAATTACCTCTATCATTTGAAGAAGGTCCCTAAGTGCTTGCATCCCTGAGGCAGCCACTGTGCAGTTCCCTTCCTCTTCCTAGTAACTACAATACCCTTACCAAAGTCTGTTTTATAGATCTCCGTGTGTACCATAGTCTTCAAAGTGAAAGTGACTTTAGGTGGCAACACAGACAAGCAAACACAGCAACGTAAACATCAAGATACTAAAATCTTACCCATTCATCTTTTAATTTTATGTATGTATGTATGTATGTATGTATGTATGTATGTATTCCTGAAAGAGAGAGAGAGAGAGAGAGACAGTGATAGCAACAGAGCGCACAAGCAGGGGGAGCAGGAGAGGGAGAAGGAGGCTCCCTGCTGAGCAGGGAGCCCAACGTGGGGCTCGATCCCAAGACCCTGGGATCATGACCTGAGCCAAAGGCACTTAACCTACTGAGCCACCCAGGCACCCCCCCCATTCACCTTTTAACCAGCAAACGTTCACAAATAAATTGGGTTTTAGGCAAAGTTTAGATATCAAGTGTTTCCCACGATGTCAAAGCCTGTAGTATCAGCTGGTGAGGTGAGTTCTGACCCCATTCTTCTTCAACAAAAGAATGAAAGGAGACTCAAGGCTGTGTTGAGTCTCACTGGCCTCCTTTACTAAGTTTTGCATAAGAAAGCAATAATGACGTCAAGATTTTCAAGGCAACTCACTGGAAGAGTCCAGTAAGATATTGTCTGTCTCATGTGTGATACTCTGATTTTAGTGAACGCAAATGGCCTGTTTTAGCCTTTCAAGCATTTGTCTCCTTCAATAGAGTAAAAGAGGCCCTCACTTTTGACCCCTTCTCAGAGATGTTGGTGAAGGACTAAGTAATGACTTAAGAACTTCCACCCAACCCCAAAATTCAGCAATCCCTTGACTACAGTCTGCATTAGCTCTACTGATAATACAAAGCCAAATGCTGTCTATGAGTTTTGCTTATAAGAAACCAATATCCACATGGAGCACTGGGTGTGGGGAATGGGGAATGAATCTTGGAACACTGGAAAAAAAATTTAAGTAACATAAAATAAAAAAATTAAAATTAAAAAATTAAAAAATTAAAAAAAGAAACCAATATCCACTGATGAACTAATCAATGAAAGACACAGAAAACAGACTGAGAGTTATATGCCCTGAGGAAAACTGAAAGACTGACAGTCCTTCAAACTTCATACAAAACAGACATCAAGATCAGTGTCAACTTTTATGTAAATGGAAGTTCTGAATATAGTCATTCCTTTATTACACAGATTGCTTTTTGCATACTGCGCTGTGCTAAAGCTAGAACAAAACAGAGAGAATCCCTGTCTCCCCCCCAAAAAACTTACAACCTGGTAGGAGACTTAGAAAATAAAACAATATATTATAATATACTGAAATGAGTGCTATAATGAGGGAAGAAGGGGGTCCTACAGGAGTCCAGAGAAAACCCTTGATGAGCTGGGAAAGGTGTGCCAAGACCAACATCTAAAGTGAGACATAGGGGCGCCTGGGTGGCTCAGTTGGTTAAGCCTCTGCCTTCAGCTCAGGTCATGATCCCGGAGACCCGGGATCAAGCCCCACGTCGGGCTCCCTGCTCGGCGGGAAGCCTGCTTCTCCCTCTCTCACTCCCCTTGCTCATGTTCCCTCTCTGGCTGTGTTTCTATCAAATAAATAAAAATCTTTTAAAAAATAAAAAAATAAAATAAATAAAAAATAAAGTGAGACATAAAGGATTAGCAGGATTTAAGCAAACAAAAAGGTGGCAGGGTTGGTAACAGAGAGAGCCCCAGTCATTTGGAAAGACACAAATAAGGGAGAGCCCGTGGAACACTTCAAGAACCAAGAACAAATCTATGGACAGGATATAGCTGTAAGCAGAGAACCAGCAGGAGGCAAGACATGACAACACTGGTATTTTAAAAAGTTCCTCACAAGTACAGTAAGGAGAAAAGCTTGACTAGATGCACAGATATGAGCCAAGAGGTTTGGGAGTCACCTGAGTTGGGAGAGTTGCCTCCTGAATTCAAGGGGAGAGAATAGGAAGGGAAAGGGTCAGATTTGAGAAACACACAGGATGCTGTGCAACAAACATACAGGTGTCTGGGCAGCACAAAGGAGGCCGTATTTCAAGCTGAGGGACTGAGGGACAGAGGTTCTACCAAGTCTAGGAACCCCGAAGGAAAAGCAAGTTTACATAGGAAGATGATAAGCTCAACTTTGGATATTATGAGTATAAAGAGTCCCAATGGAGTAAGATGGGCAGCTCTGGAGTTGAGAGGGAAAACCCAGGCAAGTGTCAGAGACTTGGAAATCATCCATAGGTCACCACATCACAATGAAAAAGCAGAAGGTCAAAGAGTTTTTGACCTTGGGTCAAAACTCTAAAAATCTCTTAAAGTTTAAGAAACAGGCAGCAGAAGATGAGGACACAGAGGCGACTCAGGAATGGGAGAATCAGTCAAGGAAAATGTTTCAAGAGTAAGGGATGGAGGCCCAACAGAAATGACAGCATCTGAAATACTTCCCTGCGTGCGACCCTGTGCTACATGCCGACTGGAAAAACAAAGGAGTCACTAGCATGATCTTAACACATGGCTGGTCTGTCAGTACTCGAGACCTGGGCTGCTCCAAGAAGCTGGCACATGACAAATGATGTCTTCAAGCAAGGCACCAAAAACCTAAAATACAAACAAGGTGACCGAGGCGTGTTCTGCAGGACTCAGAGAGGGACTCACCCATCAGTGAATGGCAAGAATTTACAGTGCAGTGGGTCACATGCACTACGCCCAGGCCCCCTTGTCAGGGTGTAGGTGCCCATCTCCTCAGCTTCTAGGAATGAATATCTCTGCCTCAGGAGGTTCACAGCTATGTCCCTGCCCTCTACCACAGGGAACTGCCCAGCCCAAGAACACACTCCCCACCCCTCCCCACCCCACCACGGGACAGCATGCTAGCAGTGGCGGGGTGACGCAGGCAGATGAGGGCCTAGTTCCCCGCCCTCAGTGTAGGACATTTCTGAGGGCTATCTCAGACCTAGAGCCTTCCATAGCACCAGGCGAGGTCTCAGTTGTGATCCGACCATCTGTCCCACCTTACCTTCCTCACTTCCTTACACTTGTTTCTCCTGAGAGCCTTCTTCAAGAAACCCTCTGGATAGAAGTCTCTACTTCTGGGGCGCCTGGGTGGCTCAGTTGGTTAAGCGACTGCCTTCCACTCAGGTCATGATCCCGGAGACCCGGGATCGAGTCCCACATTTGGGCTCCCTGCTCGGCAGGAAGCCTGCTTCTCCCTCTCTCACTCCCCCTGCTTGTGTTCCCTCTCTGGCTGTGTTTCGCTCTGTCAAATAAAAAATATCTTTAAAAAAAAAAAGAAGAAGAAGTCTCTACTTCTGAGTCTGGGGCCAGGCAGCTCAGCCTCAAATGGATGGTATAGATCAAATTAGGCTAAGCCACTGAGGCTGGAGCAGAGCCACGAGGCAGAGCTACAAGTAGGAGAGGGAGCTGTGAACCAGTTTTGTGTGTGTCACTGTGAAAGGGGCTCTGTCACACGCCTGATTCAGAGAATGGCCACTCTCAATCCAGTCATCACTCATCGTGAGGGACAATGGCTTGAATGTTTCAATGTGTTTTAAGGGACTTTTGTTACTTAATCAATCTACACAAGATCTGGTGGAAGGCAAAAATGGAATCTTGAATGTCAAGGGCAATCTGAAGGAAGCATCTTAGAGTAAAATCCTACGGGAAGCAGTAAAGAAAGCTCACTCAAGAGAAAGGCAAGGTGCCCAAACAGCACAGGTTTCCAACATTTTCAATCATTCATCCAACAAATATTTACTGAAAAGCTGCCACGTTCCCAGTAAAGGACCATGAGTTGGGAATGCCATCATGACTAATACAGACATGGTCTTGCCCTCACAGAGTTTAGAGCCTTGCGTAAAACGCTAGAACTCAGCTATGGAACCCTTTTCCCAAAGATGGTTCTAGGAAACCTAACATATAAAATCAGATAGATGCAATAATTTTTTAGTGTAGATGTCTTTTGTAAGCTTAACTTATGTCACTTTCTTTCTTTTTTTTTTTTAAGATTTTATTTATTTGACAGAGAGAAACACAGCCAGAGAGGGAACACAAGCAGGGGGAGTGAGAGAGGGAGAAGCACGCTTCCCGCTGAGCAGGGAGCCCGATGTGGGACTTGATCCCGGGTCTCCGGGATCATGATCTGAGCCAAAAGCAGTCGCTTAACCAACTGAACCACCCAGGCACCCCTATGTCACTTTCTTATCACTGAGCTAACTCAGAAAAGCAATGATGCCTATTTTGAGTAATAATGAAATTTTTCAATGAGATTAATTGACCTGTTAGCTCTCTTCCTGTTACAGCCTCGACAATTTATTTCTGCATTTGGTTTGCTTGTAAATAAGACAACAATCTTTGATTTGCTAAGAAAACTAGTTTTAAGTGGTATCAGGTTGGGCTTGCTTTGTTTCTATGATCTTGTATTTTAAATTCACGGTATTTTGCATTCTAACGGATCCTGAAGCCTGAAAGAAGAAACAAAGGAAATGTTTGTTTTGTGGCTGACCCTCTAACACACAACAATTACTCATATTGCTGCTCTCAAATTAAAAAGTCAGGGCAGAATGACGTAGCACTCTCAATAAACCCCCAACACTCTCTTTTACATAACATAATGGGAAAGAGCGTTAAACGGTCTGTTATCATTTGAACCTTGAGTGGTTTTTATGTGAGTGGGGTTCAGTGTGCTATAAAGCATGTTTGCCTGTATAATTGTATGTGAGGAGATAGAAAAAGGTCTGAATTATTTTTAAGAACATTGCAGACCAACAACATTCCTAAAACAGTGTATTTACCAGAAGTTCAAATATATGTCCAGAGATGGCAGGAAAAGCTGTATTCTGAGGTCTACTCACAAAAATAGTTGATCTGGCTGTTCCTTTTAATGTACTAAACACTCCAATGTGTTAAAAGTGTGGTACATAAACCGTACGTGGGTGTTAGGCCCTTATCACAAGCTGAACAGCAGTTTAAGAGACACTTGTGGCTGCAGCTCTAGGCACACCGTTGACAAATAATAAATACTTGATTGATGGATTATTAAACAAGTGACTATTTTGAAATAAAATTCAAATCCAGGAATTGTATGAGCTCCATGGATTGTCAGTAAGGCCTGCTGAAACATAATTTTTAAAACACTGGACTAGAAGACAAGGAAATGAAAATCAGAGAAGAAAATTCCCTGATCAAGAAACTGAGAATAGGGTGGTGGCCCTTGAGTCGGGGATTTCCTGGCATGGCAGTATGTGCCACACTCGGGAACCACCCCCATGGGCTGGAACACCAAGGCCTAGCAGGCTTCCTGAAGCTCCTCACACATGAAGACAAACAAGATGATGACACTCCCTACTAAATGAGGTTTTCGTGAAGATGTAACGGGGACAATCAGAGGGAGAGATTTCCAGAAATGAAGAAACATCCCTGTAGAGCAGAGGCCATCCAGTTTGAAAACACCTAAAGGGCCATCTAGGAGCATACTGTCATCAACTGGTAGAGTATGGACCAGAAACCTGGCTGTATCAATCAGGATTCAGTCAAGAAAGCAGAACCACTAGGATTTATAGATTAAGGGATGGGAAGCAAGGACTTGGCTTATATGGTGGTTGGGGGTCGCTAGGTCAGTCCAAAGTCCGCAGTACAGGTCCTTAGGGAGGACAAGCTGGAACTCTTCCCAACTGCAGCTGCTATCCACAGGTGGAATTTTTTCTTCTAAAGGTAAGCTTCAGTTCTGACTGAATCAGGCCCACCAAGATTATCTAGAATACTCTCCCTTAAATTCAACTGATTATGGACTTTAATCACATCTGCAAAATAGCCTCCCACCAAGAGCTACATTGGCCTCTGACAGAATAACAGGGGAATGGAGCCAGCTAGGCTGACACCTAAAACACTATCCTACCCATTTACCTACAGCACCATGGTGATCTGTCTACTATCCATCTCCTCTCAGAAAAATGCTGGTATGACAAACCCTTAATGAAGAACTTTCTCTCTTTGTCCTCAATTTAGCAAGATCTTCTCCTTGACCCAGATCTTTAAAAAGTTCTGTATAACTACATTACATACATTCTACTTTTTTCTCCAGTTAAAATTACTGAAGATATCAGACCCCACTGTCATAGGTCACTGGGAAAGGTGTTTGTAGGTTTATGGAAAATCCCTTCTTCTATGAATGCAAGTCCGATAACCCACTGTCTACATCCAAAGGTAGCAGAGCCATGTAGGAACCAGGGGAATGGAGATGGCTGATCCATTCTCCCACTTTGCCCCTGGATATCACATTCACTCTCTCCACACAATCACACCCAAGATTCTTAAAAGTGTTGCCTACACATGGGGTCTCTGAATCCACATTCCCCACACCCCCCTTGCTCATCATCATACTGCAATCATGCCCTCCCTCACCCACCAACACACTCTATGGAACAGATGCTCCCTAAGGTTACCAATGACTTCCTGGTTATTAAATCCAAAGAACACCGCAGACCATACCTTCTTTCTTGAAATACAATTTCCCACAGCCTTCTATAACAGTAAATCCTCTTGTTTTTCCTTCTACCTCTCTTGCTATTCCTTGTAAATCGGGTATCACTTCTTTCTCTTCTTCTATCCCTTAAATGACTGTTTTCTCCAGTATTCCATCACAAGATTCTCCTCATGTTTACACAGTGTCCTTTGGCTTTAATTATGGTCTACACACTAATGATTCCCAATCTCCCATGCCAGGTGCTCCTTTTGAGCTTCAGGCTCACATGACTACTGCTGTGGACCTCTATACCCAGATGTTCCACAAAAACTCTGAACTCACTATCCTTTCCACCCCGTCCCCACCACTACTTTCAGTAAATGCTTCTTCTGGGGCTCTCTGGCTCCATGACTGGCTCCACTATCCACTATGGATCAAAACAAAACCCAAAGAGTTATCACTCAACTCCTGCCTCTAAATTTCAGGGGATGAATGGTGAGTATAGCTCATTTCCTTACACTCCCCAGTGGCCACCACCTCTCCTAAGAAGCCTTCCACTCCCTCAAAGCTGGATTCCTCCCATCATCCCAAAGAACCCCACCTTCCCCTGTATTAACACTTTTCCCAATGCACTGTAAACGGCATGTTTTCTTAGCTATATCTCCACTAGCCTATGGACTTATAAGAACACAATCATTTCCCTAGTGACTAGCATATATTTGATGTTCTAGTAATATAAAATGAACAAATCAAAGATGGTGCTATGAATTCAGCCATATCTATACCTTTCTTCACCATCCAAGAGACAGAGAAAGACCTAAACTTTGGAATCTAAATATGTGTCTCTAATATTTAAGATCTTAATTACCATGCCTGAACCATTCCTTAGCAATTGGACAGATTGCAAGGAGCTATATAAATTTCTTTCAGGGACAACTGAAGCCCCTGAAGAAAATGATCTTATGCAATGAAGAGTGTGAGTTGAAATAACAGTCCATCTGAAAATAAGCTCGTATCTAACCACAGGATAATTTAACATAACTTTCAAAAGATGGGAGAATCAGAGTTCCATTCAATATTCATGAGGTGCCTACTGTGTGCCAAGGAATCAATTCAACTCAATGGATATATTCTCCTTGAAGATACCTGTTTCTTCAAATACTGGTACAGAGAAGTTTTATCACTGCCCATCTATAAAGTTACTATACGTTTGGGGGAATCACCTGGGGTATCACTGGTAAATAGGGAAATGATGTCAGTATAACAAGTAACTTCTTGATTCTTATGTTATTTTTCCTACTTTGTTAATATTCTACAGTAATCCAGCAATGCACCCTCCCAAAGGAACAGAAAGATTTAAGGATGCATGAAGACCTTGAACAAAGCTGAAAATGCACTCCAGTGCCTTCCTTTAACATGAGGAGTGGTGGACTGTGGCTTCAAGAACCACTACACTTTCTACTAGGCTAACCGGCCTGGCAAAGTGGCACATTGCTGATGTGAAAACATATCTCCCAATAAAGATGAAAAAAGAAGTCTATGCCCTGAGCCAGATGTAATTTTGATGAAAATGGTGTCTGTTAGACACAAATGACCCCTGCAATCTACAGAGAGGAGGCATAAGCCCAAAATTCCCCCTTTCAAAACTCTGTAAGTTTTAAACAGTCTACCTCAATTCCATTTTGCCCATAAACCCGTATTTTCCCATATTTTTAGTGTCTGATTTTGTAGAATGCAGGGGCAGAAATGCCCATGTTCATCATTGTAGCAGAGTCAATTTTTAATGCAAGTAAATTTCTTCCAACAAAACTAAAATTATCCTATTATTATCGCTTTTATCCTATTGGGAATGAAAGGAAGGCAGTACTTTCCTAAGTACACACACAAAATACATAGTCACATACACATATACTTTAGATATGGATGGATGCAGGCATGGTTATCTGTCCCCTCCCCAAAAAAAGACGCATGGCACATTTTGTCCTTTTAAGAAAGAACTCTGGGAGAAATAGGGTGGCTGGGTTATGGGAAAAATAAAAATAAAAATCAAAGAACTCTGGGGTTATACATAAACTCTTGACAAACACACAAGGAACTACCACTGTCAAGCCACATCTTGGCTACTACTGACTCTGTCTACAGATACACAGCATTCTCTTTGAACAATTCTGAAGAAGGAAAGAGAGACCTCCTCCACAATTGCCAGCTAATCACAAGGGAGGGGTGTACAGCACCGCCCAACAGCCACATGGAAAGCCACATGGTTGAAGCTTAGTTGCATTCAATCCATCTAATGAGTAACAGTCTGGCTCTCTGGACAGGGACTCAGGCACACTTCCTTCCAGAGAGAACTGAGAGCCACTCATACACATGGTGTTACCACCACTGAGTGATCATAAGCTGGGGAGGAAAAGAACAGAAGGTAACGCTCAATACAAGGATACCAAAGGTCAGCCAAGGTACTTTATAGATGCTTAATTCAGTCTTCTGTTCACTGATTCTGTCAATGAGTATTTGAATGTGCAAGGAGCTAGGGACACAGAGGGACCAGACAAGAGAACTGGGCTCCTTATTCCCTGATGATGTCTTTCTGATACCCAAACATCTTAATGAATGATCAACTATATTCCTGAAGTATATATTCTAATGCTTGCTGGAGCCAGGTAAGTCATGTAAGCATGGGCACATGGTAATAGGGAGCACTGGAACAAAGACAAACTAGAGATCACATGTACCATCTAAAGATACTCAAATCCATTTTTCTTATCTAGCAAGGAGGCAAAGCAAAATACATAGATAGTCCAGATCTGCTCATGGACTGCCACTTTATGACCCTTATGTCTAGCAGAATGTAGACCAGAGCACCTGGATAAGAATTTCATTTTATATCCAGATACCTGACTCTAAGAAGATCAGCCAATATTTAAGATCACCTTTCTATAGCTGATGACTATAATACACCAGAAGATGATAACTCTTCTATAGGGGAAACGAAGCAGAACCACCTATCAAGATCCAAAATTTGGGAAGGGAGCTTGATTCTGTATTTCTCATTATGATTGAAGAGTGCCATTACATAGTTTTTTATTTTCTGACATTTTTTAAATCAGTACCTATTCCTTTAAAAAAACTATCTGAGGAAGGTTTACTCTCTACAATTATCTGAAGCACCAAAGAGAATATGAAGAATATCTATAATCCAAGTCGTAACTTCACTATAATGGGTCAAGAATAATGTCAGTAGACACACAGGTAAAACAGATCAATTATAAATATAATCATTCTTAGTCCACTCAAGGTATAGTTTCGTGATTAGAGTAGTTATAAGAAGCCATCTTATATATACTTGAATATAATATTTAAGTAATATAATACCATAATTAAGAAAAAGATCAGTTTTCTTCTTTCTTGTCTTTCAAGGTCAATATAACTAGATATTCCAAGATGTTTCCTTAAATCAATATCCTATTTTTTTACACACACAACAATTTATAGTTAGAAATATATATGCTAATGTACAGTTCTCAGCACTTAATTGTTTTTAAGGCTAAATCTGAACAACAAATTAAATTCTTCAGTGCATGTTATATAATGTAGACATAGGCCATAAATATGTTAACATTGGTTACATTCTCATAATGCAAGTTAGCCGTTTTAGTAATGATGATGCAAATAAGCAGCTATGGGAAAACTATTTTACATCTAGTACAATTACCTACTACTACAGAAATAATAATTATTATTGTCCTGTTTATCAAACTCCAATAAAAACTCTTGAGGTACTAAGATAGTTCCAACGCCAGTGTGAAAATTCCCCTTAACAGATTATGATTACCGATGTTAAGGAGGATAGATTCAGGTGAACATTAAACAAGAAATTATCCCCAGAAGGTTCATAAGTTCCAAACTTCAAATGCAGAAATACTGATCGCTCCTGATACAGCCTAACGCCTTCACAATGCACCTAGGCAATGTGAGCAGCTCTAGCTTGGCTCAGTATCAATGGGTGGAAAAATCCACACATCTCAGGAAATGAGCTTTGCCTCTAAAGAGTATCTACTCTTGACCAATATCCTAACAGTGCCAGTTATACTTGGAAAAGCTCCAGCAGACCTCCCGTTTCACTGTGCCTCAACTTTTGGTTTCAGACATTGCTCTGCCATCTTGAAACAGAGCAAAGTGCTTGCATGGCACATTGGTCATGATCAAGTTCTTCACCAGATTTCTACCGAATTTTCACCTTCCTTATTAGCATAAGGAGGAGGAAGACAGAAGGGTTGAGGTCAATTTGCAGCAGTCTTTCAAGGAGTGCTAAGATCCCCCATCTGTCCCATCTGAGTCCACTGGTTGGTAGTGGTCCATGACTGGGCCTCGCCAAGCCCAGCAGCATCCGAAAGACCCCAGACGCCAAGATGCTAACTTGCCTGTTCTCCATTCTTCTCTCACAACAGCCAGCAAATCTACCATCTGAAAAGTTTCAGCCGCCCATGGGCCCACAGGAAAAAGCTCATTGTAGGTGAATCACCCCTACAGTCTCCAGTGGGTGAATCACCCCTGCAGTTTCTTACCCATTAGGTTAATGCCACCCTTTTGGGGTGCTCATCTCAATTTAGTCAGCAGCCTTGAGAAGCAGGGCTAGTGTTCACGAACTTATTTATTTGGGGAGTGCAGGTCCACGTGGAGCGCTGATGCTGGTTTCTTGGAGGATCAGTGGGCCTTCTGGTTGAAGATGGCTGGTCTCTCTTAGCCTCCTTACTCTGACCTTCCTCTTGGGGGCAATACCGTTTTGGAGGCATTCTCCCCAGGGAGTGGGGCTTGTTTCTCATTTTGTCCACTTGCCGGGAACCCAAAAGCAGGAACAGCTGTGTCCAGAACTAGCTACAACCCAGCTCCCGGTGGCCACGGCTACTCCTCCATTGTTTCACAGATGCCAGACTAATATATTCCTTGACCACTTTTAAGACACTTGCAAAGTCTCCGAGGCTGGCCACCACCTGGGTCGAGCTGGGTGGACCTGGAGACAGGTATCCACTGAGGGTGACACAGAGCTTAGGGAGCAGGGCTCACATCCCAGGTCCTCCAGCAACATGTTACCACCCACCTCCGACTTCCATGTTCTCCTCCCTTCCACACAGGGACCTCTGCAGCGCCCCCTCTCGCTCCCAGCCAGCACGACACCCGCAAGGACCGCCCCCACGGCCGGGCCGGGAGGGCTTCCGAGCGGGTGGCGGGGGCAGCAGGTGGGGGGAGGGAGGAGGCGGCCCGGGGGCCCCGGGGACAGAGCTGACGGGTGTCTCCCGAACCCCAACCCGGACGCCCCCCTCGCAGTCTCCCTCTACCCACCCCCGCCGGACCTCGCCTCGCCGGGGCTAGGCTCTGCTCCCACGCCCGCCCCCTCCTCTCCGGCGCCCCCGGCCCAGCCCGGGCCGCGCACCCCCCGCCCCGCACCCCCGCCGGCCGCCGCGCGGCCCCCAGCATTCCCTGCACGTCCGGCGCCGACTTTTACCTGTACTTTCTGCACTCAAGGCGGCTCGTCGGGCGAGAAACACCTCCCCGGGACCGCTACCTCCCCCGCCCCGGCTCCGCCCGGCTTCCTCCTTCCCCTCCAAGGCCGCAAAGTAGATGGAGTAAGAGAGTGTGTGTGCGAGAGAAAGAGAAAGAGGGAGCGGGCGCGGGCGCCGCGGGAGGGCGGGCGGGCGGCGGGCGGGAGGCGCGCCCGGCCCCCGCCACCCTCCGGCCGCCGCCACCGCGGGCTCGGCAACTCCGGCTCGCGCCCGGCCCCGGCCCCGGCCCGGTCCCCGCCGCCCGCCGCCCGCCGCCCGCGGGCCGGGGCCGGCCGCGCCCCCGCGTCCCCGTACCTCGTAAAGGTCCCCAGAAGCCATGCCAGGCTGCGGAACTTGGCTCGCCGGGTGTGCGCGTCTGCTCGCTCGCGCCCTCCGTGCGTGTGCGCGAGGGGGCCAGTGTGCGCGTGTGTGCGCGCGTGTGTGTGTGAGTGTGTGTGTGGTGTGTTGAGTAAACTGTGTTTTTGCAGAATGACAGGCTTGGGGGCTGCCTATGCGCAGAATCAGAGCGGGCGGCGGCGAGGCTGGCGTAACCGGCAGCGGCGGCGGCGGCGGCGGCGGCGGCGGCACGAGCGCGGGCAGCAGCGACGGCCGCGCAGCGCGCCCGGGAGGCACCGACGCGGCCCGAGCGCCGCGGCCCCCGCGACCCGGCGACCCGGCGGCGGTGGCTGCAGCGGGCAACGGCTCGCCCCGGCGCCGCCTGCAGGAAGCCGCCCCGCGCCCGCCGCCGGCCCGGACGCTGCTGCCACTGGGCGAGTCCCCGCCCCCCGGGAGCCCGGCCCGGCCTCCGGGGAGGGGGGGGCGGGGGCGGCTGCCCGGCCGCGCCCCGGGGGACCGGTCCCGAAGCCGTGGAGTCCTCGGGCCCGCCCCGCCGCCCCGGGCTGGCTCCAGAGGCGGCGGCGGCGGCGCCCCCCGGGGGTGGCAGGCCAGGTGCCCGCCGGACGCACCCGGCCCGGGGCAGCGAAGGGGCGGCCGGGAAGGCAGGTAGAGAGCTGTGGTGGCAAGTCTCAGGGAGGGGCCCCCAGCTGGGCTCAGCCGGTCCGGGGTCTCACCTCTTCCACCCCCACCCAACCCAGGAACGGAGTAGGCGCTGTACTAGGAGACCTGGACCCTTGGGGCTGCGCAGCCCCTCCCTGTCTGCAGAGCCCCTCCCTCCAGTCTGGTTTGTAAGATGTGGAGGCCCCAGGGAGGAGGAAAGATATGACCCATACAGAGGCCCTAACGGGCACCCCATTAAACCCTGGAAAGTCTTTAGAGCCAGACGTGACCTCCCATCAACAGCCATCCCCCACCCTGTCCCCCATTCACTCACTCATCCACTACTCAAACATTTTCCAAAGTCTGCCCAACTACACAGTGTCCCTAGACAGGCACAACTGGGACCCTGCCCATGAGGGGCTTTGAATCCATGAGGAAAGCCTAGCCTCAGGCATGTGAACAGGGTTCAGTCCTTCAACAAAAAGGAGTTCCTACTATGTGCCAAACTCCAGAGCTCAAAGGAATGGAGAAGCACTCTCAAGTACAAACTCCTTAAAGTCTCTTCCTACCAAGATCCTGGATAAATGGTCACCCTTCTGTTTAAAGGCTTCTCTCTATACCTGATATGTTTAATTCAGAGTCTGGGAAGACAGGCTGTTCTAAACTTGAAAGGAAGGTCTTTCTCATCCTGGCACCAAAAATGCCCAGTTGGTCACTTTCTCCAGATGAGAAATGGACATAACTCACATCCTTCCTCCTTCATTTCCTATTTGTGAGACTTTAGACAGGTCACTTTACTCATCTCTAAATTGGGCATGGTGATAAACACCTAAAGTGAAGTAAGAATGAAATAGAAATCTACGTATATATGAAGTGGCCTACAGCCATGGAAGCCAATAAATGTTATTCGTGTGTGAATTTGGACCCTGAATTGCCCTCATGGAGAGAAAGATGGTGGAGGAGACTGTATGACAAAGAGGGTTTAATCTAGAGGCTGTTAAACTTTTAAAAGTTACCAAATTTTTCAATTAAAAAAATTGCTTAGAATCTCAACAACAGAGTTTTCATGTCTGGCTCCTTCTAGGATACATGAGTTTGCATATGCTATTCCCTCTGCCTAGAATGTCCTTCCACATGGAATCCATCTGGAAAACTCTTCCACTTCCCTCAGGGGCTTGTTTATCTTTGTATCACAAGCATCTATCACTATTCCTGGCAGAGAGTGAGTACACAATGTTTGTCAGGCTATGAAAATACCACAAATTTTATACCAATTTCTATTTAAAATCCCATATATTAAAACAATGAGGACAGGGGAAAGAGTGAGTGTATAGAAATAAAGTATATTTAGTTTAAAATCTGTAGAAATTGTTATAGCTGTCCTTTCTCCTTTTCATACTATTTTCCCAATGGTTATGGTTTTAATGACATTAATAATAAACAGTTCTAATGTGTAGGTCATAAAACAAATTTTAATGATCCTTAATTTGTACTTTGGAATAAATGCACCATCAAAGCATGAGGGTGTAATTTGGAAGTAGAAGACAAGAAAGAAACTGGGTTTGGAAATAATCTGCTCAGACAAATTTGAATATATAATCAGTAGTTTTATAAAAACACCAAAAATTTGATTTGTACTGGCCAAATTCTCCTTGGGAATGTGATCACACTTTGAAAAAACCTTGTCTAGACAACAAGTGTTACCAAGTTCATAGAAGAGGATATTCACTGTGGATTGGCATGCTCAAGAAATATCTTATGAAGGAGGTGGAACTGAAATGCATCTTGAAGACTTATTGGAAAGGAAGGATAGTATTTTATTTAGAGAAAAAGGTAAGAGTAGGTGGTAGGGGGTGCTGCAATAGTAGGGGTGCTGGAAGACTAGAAGTCTTAACCATTGAGGTCACAGGACATATGTGTCAGTTCATGGAGAGTCTTGAATGGTCTGCAATTTAATAAGTCAGCAGTGAAAAAATGGAGAAGACTTTTAAATCCATCAAAAGCAGGTACCAATCAAAAGTATACTTTAGAAAACAAATTCTAGAAGAAATAGGAGAAATGGACTTCAGGGGTTGAGGTTAGAGGCAGGGAGATGAACCGCAGTGGTCCATAGAGGTGGCAGTAGAAATGAAGAAGAAAAACTGGATTTGCAAGGAAGAACCCCACCAGCCACCAACTTTCATTATGGTCACTCCACTTATTTCCATAAAGCATTTGATCCAAATCAACAGGACTTGATGACTAACAGGATGTGTGTGTGTGTGTGTGTGTGTGTGTGTGTGTGTGCATGCTTGTGTGTTGAGAATTGGGTGAGGGGTGACCAACTAAGGAAAGAAAGGATACAAGCATGACTAAGGTTTCAAACTGAGTGACTGAGCTACTCGTCCGTCATAACACTGTTCCTATTTTGAGCTTGCCTCCAGACCATCAATGGCTTCCAGAAAAGCCAGATGCTTCCTGAAGGATGAAAGGAAGGTTCTTCATCCTCTGTGGGAAGGTTGGCCCAACCAATGGACAGTTCTGTTCCAGACTCTTCAAATGACATAGAACCACTGTTGCTTCTGGAGAATGGGAGATATCTACCATATTCCAAAGGCTAGAATAGACTCTTCATACCAGTTATCACTTAAGGGCAGGTGATAAAACTCAATGCAAACTGATTTAAAACAAAGAATTTACTAACTCACATAGATTAGAAAAGGATGGAATTGCTCTGTGTTGGTTGGATTTAAGTTCTCAAAGGAAATATAATGTGATGATATGATATGATATTGATATGATTGATATGATATGGTATGATATGATATAATGATATAAATTACAGAGAAAGGCTCTGCTTGGCTGATTATAGATCATATGCTCTTATTTTGGCCCAATTACGGTAGTCAATCACTGATAGGACTCTATGACTGGCCAGATTAAGTCACATACCCACCTATGGGGCAGGAAGAGTACAATAATTGACAACTTTTAGAGAATTACATGACTGGAAATGGGGATGAGCAGAAGCCCAAAGGAATGGGAAAAGGCATACTGGTAAGACAGATATCCACTCTATGGTGGAACAAACCTGGGGCAGAATGAAGACTGAGAAACAAGGGCCGTGGCTGCCTAGAACATGACCTTGTGATTGAGCAAGACCAGTAAGTTTAATAGCCAAGGACAGATTGTATTCACTACCCTGACAGTGGATTAGAATATGGCAATTGCTTGAGACAGGATCTTGACATCCTGTATAGTATGGTGGTTGAACATGTAGACTATACAATCAGAATGCCTGGGCGGGGGGGGCCTGGGTGGCTCAATCTTTAAGCATCTGCCTTTGGCTCAGATCATGATCCCAAAGTCCTGGAATAGAGCCCTACATCAGGCTCCCTGCTCGGTGAGAAGCCTGCTTCTCCCTCTCTCACTCCCCCTGGTTGTGTTCCCTCTCTAGTTGTGTTTCTCTGTCACATAAATAAAGAAAATCTTAAAAAAAAAAAAAAAAGAATGCCTGGATTCTAATTCTTACATCATCACTATTAGCTTTATGCTGTGAGGTTCTTGACTTAACCATGTTGTCCTTCCATTTATAAATGTATTTATTATTTTTTGCCACACAATCAACTACCCCCAAAACTTAGTGTCTTAAAACAAAAGATATTTCTTATCTCATAGTATTTCTGTGTTGGAGATTCAGGAGCAGCTTAATTAGGTAGTTCTGATTTAGAGTTTCTTAGGGGGATGTAGTCAAAATGTTGGCTAGGACTGCAATTATTTGAAGGTTTCACTGAGTCTGGAGGTTCCACCTCCAAGATGGTGCCCACACTGGCAAGATTGGCAGGAGGCTTCCTCTCCTAGCCATGCAGATCTCTTCATAGGTTTGCCTGAATGACCTCATGCCATTCTCATCTAGTCCTCCAAATCCAACAAAATAGAGTAAAGCTGTCAAAGCTTCAGCTCTTTCTAGCATAGAGTCCCTAATTAATCTGATGTGTTGGTCCATGTTAAAGCTATCTGATACAGAGACAATTTACAACACGTTAGACTGTGTGACTAGGGATGTCAGGTCCATGCTCTTCATGTTAAAGATGAGAAAACTCAAGACCTAGTTGGGTGATTCAAGAGAAAGAACAAGGAGGAAGTTACAAATGCTTTGACCATCTAATCTTAGAAACCAAGCACTGTCACTTCCATTGTCTATTCTTTAAAACTGAGTCACTAAGCCTAGCCCCCACACAAGAGGAAGCAAATTAGCTCCCACCTCTTTTTTTAAAGATTTTTATTTATTCATTTGTGTGTGTGTGTGAGAGAGAGAGAGGCAGAGAGAGCACAAGCAGGGGGAGAGGCTGAGAGAGAGGGCCATAGGAGGCTCCCAGCTCAGCAGGGAGTCTCCTCCCTTTCCCTCAGCCTCTCTCAGGACCTGGAGATCATGACCTGAGCCAAAGGCAGATGCTTAACTATCTGGGCCACCCAGATGCCTCTAGCTCCCACCTTTTAAAGGGAGGGCTATCAAAGAATTTGTGGACATATTTTAAACTGCCACACCATATCTATGAATTGAGGTGATAAATACCCCACAGAGTTATTTTAAAAATTAGATAAGACAATCCAGACAAAACACCCGTCCCTGTAATAAGGGCTGAATAGTGGTATTTATTATAATTACTATTAAAACTACTAAAACTAGCTTCAAACTTGATATATACCACTAATATCCTTGAAGGCTCAACATTCCTATAGAAAGCCATTAAATCAAATAAAACCTACAAAATGAATATTTTTCTCAAGAAATACAGAAACTTGTTACTAACTAAACTTTTAGTATTAATTTAAAAATACTTTACTTCAGTAATAATATATAGTAAAAATAAAATCATACCTATTCAGTAAAACATGCTAAGTATTATTTTCACTGAAGACAAAAAATAATGCCTTGCCCTCATGAAGTTTACAGTATCATGGAGGAAAGGGACAAGAAAACAAAATACATATATAGTATTATTTCAGGTATTGATAAAGACTGTGAAGAAAAATGAAGCTAGGTAAGAAGACAGAGAGGAAGTGAGATGGGTATACACGGGCCAGGAGGGGGAATTGGGTTTAGATAAGGTGGTTAGGCAAGACCTCACTAAGGCGGTGACATTTGAATTAAAACCTGAATAAAATGAGAGAGAACACAAATCAAATCAGAGAGCAGAGAATGTCCGCAGGAGAAAACAGCAAAGACAAAGCCCTGAGGCTAAAGAACTTGATATTATCAAGGTCCCGCACTAAGCTAGTACAGGTGAAGCTGAGGGCACATAGGAAGAGGGAAGTCATAGAGCTAACCAAGGTCCAGGTATATGTTGGAACTTGTAGATAGGCAAAGAATTTGGATTCCACTCTAAGTGATATGAGATAAGAGGTCAGGGAGGAAGCCTAGAACAAGAGAATGACATGATTGGATTGGCTCCCGGGTAGAGAATGGAAAGGAAAGGGACAAGAGGGATGCTGGATATGCTGGACGTCATTACACAAGTCCAGGTAGAAGATCCTAGCGATGAGGCCTAAGAAGGATTGCATCAAGATGAAGGGGAGGACGCCTGGGTGGCTCAGTTGGTTAAGCGACTCCCTTCGGCTCAGGTCATGATCCCAGAGACCCGGGATCGAGTCCCACATCGGGCTCCCTGCTCAGCGGGAAGCCTGCTAATCCCTCTCTCACTCCCCCTGCTTGTGTTCCCTCTCTGGCTGTGTTTCTCTCTGTCAAATAAATAAAATCTTAAAAAAAAAAAAAAGATGAAGGGGAGCGGTTGGGACACTGGAAACATAGGGAGATATAGGTAGAAGCAGGAGAATCCTAAATTTTTGGTCTGAGAGTGTAGAAGAATAGAGGTTCCATTTACTGAGGTGGAGAAAATGGAAGATGGTGCATTTTGTAGGTGGGGGCATAAATGCTGGGTGGGGGTGGAAATTAATGGTTTGGTTCTAAGACATGCCAATTTTAAGATGTGTATTAAATGTGCAAATGAAGGTGAAGGGGTATTCAATATATAAGTCAGGAACTTGGGCTAGACATGTGGCAGGAGTGATCAGCATACCAATGGCAAGCAAAGGGACTAGGGATGGTCACAGGTGGAGTGGGCATGAACCTCAAAGAGAAGAAGGCTTTGAGCCATTTGGCACTTAGAGGTCAGGAAGAAGAAGATGGGGAGCAGCAAAGGAATCTGAGAATGTGAGGACTGAAATAGGAGGGAAACAAGAAAGTGTTGCGTCCCCAAAACAAGTTAGAGACAGGACTGATCATTAAATGTCACTGGGAGGTTGGGTGAGAAGAAGAGAGGCCATGGGATCTGGCAACATGGGAATCTCTGCTGACCCAAACAGGACTGGTTGTAGAGGAGCAGTAAAGTTGAAACGGAGACCAAACTGAGCGAAAGAGAATTTGTGCAGAGAGGAAGTGCAGATGGTAAGCACAGGTGACTCATTCAAGGCCTTTTGCTATAAAGAGCAGAGAAGTGGGTCAGTAGATGGAGGGGAGCCTGTAGGTGGGAAGGGTTTTTAATATAGACAATATGACAGCACGTCTGTGCCATGATAGGAATGACACACTAAAGAGGAGGAAATGGTCATGCAATAGAGAGAAGAGAGAACTGCAGGAACAGAGTCATTGAAAAGTCCAATGGGAAGCGGGTGCAGATAGCCAAAGTGGATGAGTTGGACTTGAGAGTCCATCTATACTGGGTTGAATAGTGTCCCCCCAAAATTCAGGTCCACCTGGAACCCTTGAATGTGGCCTCACTTGTAGATGTGGTTAGTTAAGATAAGATCATACAAGATAAATCTTGTCCCTAACCCAATAACCAGCGTCCTTATAAGAAGAGAAAATAGAGACAGGGACACATCGGGAGAATGCCATGTGATGACAAGACCAGAGACTAGAGCAATGCATCTATAGCTAGGGAATGCCAAGGACTGCAGGCAACTATCAGAAACCAGGAAGAAGGAATTCTTTTCCAGAGCTGTTAGAGGGAGTGTGGTCTTGCCAACACCTTTATTTCAGACTTCTAGCGTCCAGAACTGTGAGCGAATACATTTTTGTCAACTTTAGCCACCAAGTTATTACGCAAGCCACAGGAAACTAATACACCGTCCACTGGAAGAACAAGGGAAGTCCAAGCACACAGCTGCAGATGAAGTTGTTAGAAGGTCTGACACTCACTTCTATTATTTCTCCATTCTCCATGAGATAAGTCATGAAATCCCCAGATGAAAGTGAGGAGAAAGGAAACTATCGGGAATGTGATTTGCCTGGAACAACACTGCTTTAGTCTATTCTCTCCCAAATCTATTAATAGCACCCCCTTTTACTCCCAAGGACACCCAGATTTAGATTATAAATGTATGGTTTTTCAGTGTTTGATGTTTGAGGACAGATTTTAAAATATGAGAAGTCAAGTCAGGGAGAAGGGTGGAGTGACTGGGAAAATAGAGTGCCATTGCTGGGAGGTACTGAAGGCCCACTGGAGATTTATACTTGTAAGTTAATCAGACCTGTATGTATGGTGTTGATTTATCCAGTCACATTCAGTTGTCCAAGAGCAAGCTGGGTGTTGGGTTTAACCAAGGGTGGAAGTAGTGGGATTATCCAGGGGTGTGGAACAGAAGGAGAGAGGGGAAAGGGAGTTAAGAGTATATGTAAGGAAGTTATCATAATGGCAGAATGATGGGTATGATGACATGAGGGCTCGGTTGGCAGTGATAAAAACAAAGGTGTTGGTCAATGGATTAGAAAAAAAAAAAAAGATGGAGTAAGGACTCTAATGGGGCAGTCAGTAAAGAAGGTTAACCTCATGAGCAACTATCTTGGGCTACATGACCATCCTGTTTCCTTCACCTCTTTCTTGCTTCTCCTACTCACACTGTAAGGAACTGCTGTTGTCCCAACAGGATAACAATAGGATCAATGTTCAGAACCTCAAAGACAGTAAGAATAGAGGGTGAATGCAGGATAATAACTGAGGGGTGAAAAAGACCACAGATATTGGGATTGGGAGAGGGGCTGAAGAATGAAGGGAAGGGAGAAAAAAGAAAAAAGACCTTCCAGAAACCCAAACCAAGTATTCTCTGAATGACCTTAAGGAAGGGAAAAGTAATGTGTTGAGCCATTCATGATCTCCAGTGACTTCAGATAATGGAGTGAACCGGCCATTCCTTCTAGTCACTGTAGGCAGAACCCAGTTAATTACATGCATGTTGCATCATTTTATCCATTTGGCAAGGTAAGAACCACTGTCCTCTATTTTATAGATGGAAAAGAAAGGGCCATGACCCAGGAACATGCTCTGGAAGGAGCATATAGAGCTTCTATGGCCTAAAGTCATCCAGACTCTTTGTGGTCTATGTGTTTGGGGAAAAGTTACTTTTTGCAGAGATCATCAGGGGAAAAGAAAACCCAAGTTTTGACATTGAGCCTTAATTTAAGAATTTGTCCTGTGACTTTTGAGATCTTGGGGTAGGAAGTAAGTGGACTCTGGGAAGCAAAGAATATCAATTTGTGTGTGTCTGTGTCTCTGTGTGTCTGTGTTTTGTAAGAAGAAGGAATTTGGACTTGTTACACCGAAAAAATTTTAAAACACAGGAACTTAACCACATAAAAATAACACACAAGCTCACAATCTGTTAGCTGCCAAAGCAATCAAGTTATCTACAATCATGTACCTTCTAGAAAAGTATCCCTAACTCTGTGAAAGACTGGAAAAAGACAGATGTACCTCAATATTATTTTTAAAATAGTTTTGGGTGCCTGGGTGGCTCAGTGGGTTAAAACCTCTGCCTTCAGCTCAGGTCATGATCTCAGGGTCCTGGGATCGAGGCCCACATCGGGCTCTCAGCTCGGCAGGGAGTCTGCTTCCTCCTCTCTCTCTGCCTGCCTCTCTGCCTACTTGTGATCTCTCTGTGTGTCAAATAAATAAATACAATCTTTAAAAAAAAATAGTTTTGACCATATGGATTCCTAAAATGGTTTCAGGACCACACTTTGAGAATTCTAGTTCTACAGAATCCTATAAAAGCCTATCTTTGTTATAGGTAAACTTGCATCTTTGAAGATTATATCGAAATGTTTTTTCTTTTTTCACAAAATAGACGTAGGCTGCATTGTTCTTACATCTTACTTCAGATGAGTGTACATGTTCTCATTCACAAAGTTCCATCAGAGAAGCCCAGAATAGAGGCCCAGAGGCCCCTACACAGGACCTGTGTGCCTTTCTTCACCACAAGCTTCTGAAGGAACCACAAGAAAACACTATTAAATATACTGGTAAAACCCTACAGAAAGACTTCTCCTCCCTTCCTCCCTTCCTCCTTTTCCTCCTCCTTCCCTTCTTCCTCTTTCCCTTCTTCCCCCTTCTTCTCCCTCTCCTTCTTCTCCTTCTTCTCCTTCTCCTTCTTCTCCTTCTCCTTCTTCTCCTTCTTCTTCTTCTTCTTCTTCTTCTTCTTCTTCTTCTTCTTCTTCTTCTTCTAATTCTTATTCTTATTCTTCTTATTCTTCTTATTCTTCTTCTTCCTCCTCCTCTTCCTCTTCCTCCTCCTCTTCCTCTTCTTCTTCTTACTCTTCTCCTTTTTTCTTCATCTTTTTCTCCTTCTTCTTCTTCTTCTCCTCCTCCTCCCCCTGTCCTCTCCCTCCCCATCCCTCTCTCCCTCCTCCTCTTTCTTCTCCCTCTTCCCCTACATTTTCCCCTTCCCCTTTTCCTTCTTCCCCTCCTCCTTCTCCTTATTCTTCTTGTAACAAGAAAATTCCAAATGTATGCAAAAGAGAGAGAACAATGATGTGAGCCCACATGTACCTGTTACCCAGGTACAAAAACAACAGTCCAGGAGGCACCTGGGTGGGTCAGTTGGTTGAACAACTGACTCTTGGTTTGAGCTCAGGTCATGACCTTAGAATCATGATCTCAGGGCCATGGGATTGAGCATCCCATAGGGCTCTGTGCTCAGCAGCGTGTCTGCTTGAGATTCACTCTCTCCTTCTCCCTCTGCCCCCTCCCCCTGTGTCAGCTCTCTGTCTTTCAAGCAAATAAATCAATCGTAGGGGAAAAAACAGTCCAAGGCCATTCTTATTTCATCTCTATTGCCCCATTTCCTCTCCCTTCATGCTACATTTTGAAGAAACCATAAAACTTATTTTGAAAATCTGTCAATAAGTATCTCTAAAAGATAAGGACTGTTCTCAAATGTAACCACAATACCACTGCCACATCTAAATTAACACTAATTCCTTGGTATCATCAAATATTCAGTTGATGACTGGGCATTTACCCCAAAGATACAGATGTAGTGAAAAGGGTCATATGACCCCAATGTTCATTGCAGCAATGGCCACAATTGCCAAACTGTGGAAACAGCCAAGGTGCCCATCAACAGATGAATGGATAAAGAAGATGTAGTACATATATACAATGGAATACTACGCCTCCATCAGAAAGGGTGAATATTCAACTTTTGTAGCAACATGGACTGGATTGGAAGAGATTATGCTGAGTGAAATAAACCAAGTAGAGAAAGTCAAGTATCACATGGTTTCACTTACTTGCGGTGCATAAGGGGTAACCTAGAGGACAGTAGGAGAAGGAAAGGAAATGGGAAGTAGGGTAATTCGGGAGAGAAACAAAACAACAGAGACTTTGGACACAGAAACAAACTGAGGGACTTGGAGGGAGGGGGTGGGAGATGGGAGAGCCTGTGGTGGGTACTGAGGGCACCTATTGCATGGAGCACTGGGTATGGGGAATGGGGAATGAATCTTGGAACACTGGGGAAAAAATTTAAGTAACAATAAAAAAAAGGGATTAACTGGTTCTTGGGGGCAAAAGTCTTAGATATGAAAATTGTGGGCTTCTAAACAGTTTGTGGTTATACCTGTCACATTAACAGTTTATCTGAGGTATTAGTATTTCATGAGTATTGAGAAGATTAAGAACAATGATTCCTTAGGTTGGTGATAATAAAAAGATTGATAAACACTAAAAAAATATTCAGTTGATGTACAAATTTTTCTAATCATCTCATAAATATTTTCTGACAATTAGTTTGTATAAATCAGGATCCAAACATCCCTATGTGCATTTGCTTGCTATGACTCTTAAATTTTTGTTAACATTTAGGTATCTCCTTCCTTTTATTCCCCTTGCCTTTTTGTTGTTGTTGTTGTTAGAGAAACTAGCTCATTTGCCAACAGTGTCACTTAACATGGGCCTCTGTCCCTGGTATTTTCAGCATGTGGGTAGCTAGATCTACTCTGGGTTTGTCTTGGGAGCAAATGTGCTTCATAGCTGGTGTTGTGCACTCTCACCATAAGGCACACAATTTGATTATCTTTCCTTTTGTGATTTTAGCAGCCACTGATGATCCTCAACTAGATCCATTTAATTGGGGTTTCAAAATGGTGATTATCTATCATTTCTTCTTTATTTATCAGGTGGATAGTTCTAGGAAATCTTTCCTGACCAACTCTTTGATTGCCCTAAGATCATTTGTACAAGAAAAACTGGCTAAATGTTTCATTCTTTCGTTTTATTTATCAGTTCTCCAAATCATGAGTTGGTTCTCTAACATCTCCAAAAGATCATGATGTATTTATCTAAGTGTCATTATGAACCAATGAATTTTAACATGTTTAATATGTTTTACCCCATTGCCATTGTTCCTCTGGTTGTTCAAATTGCTCCTGTTTTGGTCAAGAGGAGCCACTTTCAGTTGGTTCTTGATACTTTAAACACATCCTTGTTTTCTGGTTTGAAAAGATGCTCAGACATCTTAACCACTTCTTGTACCGGACCTGGAATCCACCATTTCACCAATGATTGCTGGTTCTTTCTACTGAGGAAATGGCATTAAGATACCATAAAGTGAACACCAGCTTGTGGTTATAGATTGGTCATTGTTCTTAGCATTTTTCAATGGACAAAGCTAGAAATTTTTTGTAGGTCTTTAAGCCCTTAGGATATATGCCACAAGGGATATCCAGTCACTTTACTTTGGTTTAGAGTAACTTCAAGTAACTTCTCCATGCTCAGTTAAATCACCAACTCACCACACATTTAAATTCATTTGTCTCTATTTTGATTTTAATTTTTAGGGGTAATATTTATATTTTTACTTAATTTTTGATTATGTAAATATTTACATGGTTCCAAAGTTAAATCTACAAACGAGGTATATGTAGGGAAGTCTAGCTTCTCCCATTTTTTACTCCACTCTGTTCCCTTTCTCCCTTTGTAGATAACAATTTTATTTCATGGTTTATTGTTGAATTTTTAATATAAACAAATATGCAAATATATTCATATACCCTCATTTCCTACACAAATGTTAGTATACTATGCACATTTTTCTCTACCTTGATCTTCTCACTAAGCATTTTATCTTGAATATCATTCTTTTGCATTATTTGGAATTCTTCTTTTTATAGTTGCATAATGCTTCATGATATGTCAGTACCTTAGTTGTTCATCTTTTGCAGTTATAAACTGTACTACAATGCTTAGCTTTACAACTGTGTCTTTTTAATTTTCTGCTAGACTATAGGGAGATTTTAATTTTATATTTAGTAATCTGACTTCAAAAAGTGTACTAATCATTATGATTATGTTGGGAGAGAGCGTGTCCAAAAATAAGTCCCACCACTATGGACAGAACACTAGGTTTGTTTTTATTTCTGAGAGGAGTGGCTGCTGCAACTGTCAATCATCATGGCAGGGAACCATTCTAGAAATGACAAATGAGTACTTTCAGTGGGGAGGGAACTTGAGGCTCCATGAAAGAGATAGGCATTACAGGAAGCCATTGAGAATGGAGGCAAATGAGGTGAACCACTACCAGAATTACGCAGTCTAGAAAGTGGCCTTGGTAGTGCCAGCTGGGGACTCAGATAAAGGAACTTGGATATGTGGTCAGGGAATAATCCAGTAATTGATTTTAACTTTCTCTTTGTTCAATTTATCTTCTTCCATTGTAAGATCTTTACCCAGGCTTTTTGAAATGCTATGGCAATATCTTAATTGTGTTATGGAAAATTCAGAGACAAACCTGTAATATATGATTGGAATGTAGTGATAAAGCAGAAAGTAACCATACTTCCTATTCCCTGCCCCAAGGCTAAGAGAGTGGTGGCGGCAGCAGCAACACTGCAAGGGAACACAGACGCTCACAATTCCAGGAAGTAAGGTGAGTACTGATGCTGGAGAAATCCTGTAACATGGAGAACAGAGCCATGGAAATAGGAGATGGTCCAGATTTGGGTCTATATCAAACTGTTGAATGGAGTCGGACTTCTTTTTTATTTTTTTAAGATTTTATTTATTTATTTGACAGACAGAAATACAGCTAGAGAGGGAACACAAGCAGGGGGAGTGAGAGAGGGAGAAGCAGGCTTCCCGCCAAGCAGGGAGCCCAATGCAGGGCTCGATCCCAGGACTCCGGGATCATGACCTGAGCCGAAGGCAGTCGCCCAACCAACTGAGCCACCCAGGCACCCCTGGAGTCAGACTTCTTGATGAAGGAAGAATGCAGAAAAGGTAAATAGGAACACCTGGTGGCTCAGGTGGTTCAGCATCTTCCTTTGGCTCAAGTCATGATCTCAGGGTCCTGGGATGCAGCCGCACATCAGACTCCCTGTTCAGCGGGGGAACCCACTTTTCCTTCTCTCTCTGCCTGCCACTCCCCCTGCTTGCTCTCTCTCTCTCTCTCTTTCTCTCTCTCTCTGACAAATAAATAAATAAATAAATAAATAGGGGGAAAAAAGAAAGACATAAAGATAGATAGATGCATGGACACTCGTTCCCAAGAAGTCTTTGCTTTTAAGTAGAAAAGGACATTGTGTGTTAGTTGAGGAAACAATAATGAGATAACACCAAGTGATTAATAATCAGGCTACAAAAGAAAGAGTCAGTATATCATTTTTCTAGTTAACCATATATAAAATATAAAATATTGATTTCTGGTGTGTAAATAGACATATCAAAACTAAAATAATAATGACATCAGACTAAGTGATGAGATCGTGGGTAACTTTTTTCTTTATATATTTTTTGTTTATAAAGTTTTCTATACTGAATATACATTTGCTTTGAAATTATATTATTTTGAAACAATAAAAAAATTAAAATGCCTAACAAAAAAATTAGCAAGGGTATTAATAGGCAATAGAGAAACAAACAAATATAATGGGCAACTAAGGAAAATTCTATCCAAACATACTGATAATAAAAGAAATTCAATGTTAAAAAAACTCAGCAAGATGCCATTCTAATTAATTGATGATTTTTAAATATTATTCCAATTCCTCATATTGCTAAGGATGTAGAGAAAATGGCTCATATACAATGATGACAGGAAGCTAAATTGTTGCTATCCTTTCTGGAAGAAAATTTTTCATTGTTTATCATTCTCCTTAAAATGGTCATACATACCCTAGGGCCCAGTAATTTAACTTCCATAAAATATTCTAAATAAAAATCAGGTATGTGCATAAAGACTCCTTACCTTTAGGAGTATTTATTACCATTATTTATAAAACCAAAAATCACTAAAATGTAAATGTCCAAAAGGCTAATATTCTATAAGTAATTAAAACTATGACCTTTAAGAATAGTTATGACATGTAGAAAAAGCTCATTATACATGATTGAGTGGAAAAGGAAGATCACAAAATAGTGTATCCAGTGTGATTACAGTTTCGTTCATAAAATTGGGGGGTAAAACATTAAGAGTGATTGAATATAGCATATTTCGGCTTTCTTCCATAGACATTGTTGAATTTTCAAAATATACTACAACAAGTATTTAATATGTGCACATATAAGCAGGCTTATTTATAGAACTGGGACCTTTTTTTTTTAAAGAAAATGTTATTTTAAAAGTAAAGCAAAAACAAAAAAACAAAAAACAAAAAAAAAAGTAAAGCAAGGTTCTGGAGTGGAAGTTTACAAAGTAGCAGTGTGGGGAGGCTAGAATGATTCATATAGTAATGAGCTGGAGTTGAAGACATCAGTATGAACTCATGCTTTAGTTTGATATAGATGCAAGTAGCTACATAAAGAGATATATACAGATGTGTGTATATACACAGGTTCGTATACACACATATATCTCCTTGCTCTGTCAGCTGAGAGAGCCTAAAAGTAATTACACCTCAGTAGCATTAAGCACACCTAATTCCCAGATCTTGGTTTCTAATACCATTCCCCAGTAATAGAATAAGGTTCTTTTTTTTCCAAAAAGATTTTATTTATTTATTTGAGAGAGAGAAAGATCACAAGTAGGCAGAGAGGCAGGCAGAGAGAGAGGAGGAAGCAGGCTCCCTGCAGAGAGAGAGCCCGATGAGAGACTTGATCCCAGGACTCTGAGATCATGACCTGAGCTGAAGGCATAGGCTTTAACCCACTGAGCCACCCAGGCGCCCAAGAATAGGGTTCTAGAGGAATTGCTGATTTTAGAACTAAGACAGGAAATACACAAAATGAGCCTGGAATATGTTATAGTACCGGTAAATAAGGAAGTGCTCAAAATGAGTAAATAAGCCCATAATAATGAGGGCATGTCAAAGAAGCCAACCGAAAAAGTTCCCAGTGGCTGAAGCTAGACAATCTGAGAAATGAAATAAATGAAGTGGTTTTGGATTATATCCAAAGTATAAAATAAATATTCCTGAGTCAGTACTGGTATAAATGAATTACTGAATAAATAAATGAGTGGGAAAAAATAAATTTCCTTTGCAGAAGTATTTCAAATAATTTATGTAGATACGCCACACTCAAAGAGGTGAAGCATTACTCCCCATTCCTTAGCTATGGGTTACACATAGTGAGGTCCTTCCAAAGAGCAGGAGGCAGAGTAATTTTGCAGTGGAGAAACATGACAAACATAACCTCATCCAGGTAATCAAGACCAAGATGAACAGTGAAAAGTCATCCTGACAGTATGCACCCTTGATATGGTAGGATGAAAACGGTATGTTAGCCTTGTGACTTGTCAAAATCCCATGACACCAGTCTACTCAAGAGAATAGCATAAGACAAACCCCACCTGAGGGACAGTCTACAAAATATCCCACCACTACCCCTCAAAAACTCTTCAAAAATAAGAAAATCTGAAAAAATGTCACAGCCAAGAGGAATCTAAGAAGACTTGATGACAATGTAAAGTGGTATCCTGGATGGGATTTTGGAATGGGAGAAATGATATTAGGTATGAATTAAAGTAATGTAAAAAAAAATATGGCCTTTTGTTAATAATAATGTATCAGTGTTGATCACTAATTTTGATAAATGGACCATACTAATGTAAGGTGTTAATAATAGGGGGACCTGGGTGAGATGTATATAGAAACTCTCTGTACTATCTTTATAATATTTCTGTTAATGTAAAACTATCCTAAGAAATAAAGCAAGACTGTTGTTGTTGTTGTTGTTGTTGTTTTAAGACTGTTCTTTTTAAAGCATAGTTCTGTAACAAAATAAAACAAAAGCATTTTTAGAAATTATCTCTGCAGGATAGGTAGGATGCCATTAAAGCCAAGTTCCTTCTATAGAAAAAATACTGTATTAATTACAATTAACACATAACTAAAAATACACACTAAGAAGAGGAATATTTTTCTCTTCATTAAGGAACAGTGAAATATTACACAGATGTCCATAAAAGGCAGTGATTTCACTCTTCTTTATAACCAAGTAAGAGGGAAGACAGTGAATTTATCTTGGGGAAAGGCAAAAGTAAACAACAAGAAACATTTTAAGAGGAAGAATCTGGAGAAGAACCAGCCTCCAAAGATAAGCTACTCCAAAACCCAGAAGAAAAGATTAAGAACCTGCTTGGGATTCTCAGAAAAGGACAAAAATATTAAGTTCTATAAATAATGATCAGCATGTAATAAGAAAAGATCAAGATGACTAAGCAAAGGAAAAAGACAAAAAGGGAGATGAGTGATACAGAATATTTAAAGGAAACTTAAAATGTAGCAAAATGAGAATCAACATTACAGACAATAAAGGACAGACCAAAAAAATACAGACAATACAGTAAACTTAAGAATACTTCTCAGAATCTAAAATTAAAAGGCAAATGATTAAAATGAAAAGAGAAAATATGATAACCAAGGGAGAACAGAGAACAAAGATAATGTTTAAAAAGTACAAGTGACGAAGTGAAAAATTAGAACAGAAGGAAAATCTGGAGATATAACAGATGAAAAGAGTAGTGAGCTTAAGAGTTACCACGTCACAGACATCTAAGATGTTAACTGTTTTCCACAAAGAAAGGAGTTATTTACATGTAAAGGTAACACAACAACATTCTCATATAAACAAGAACTCAGAAAATATACTTTTGTTGAGAAAATTACCTAATTATATACAAGATAAAGTAAAGCCTCAGGAGTAGAACAACCATAAAGAGACCAGTAATAAACACTGAAATTGTTCAACGTAGTTAAGTCTAAAGAGCTATTTTAAATCTAGTTTTAAAACTGAAAGTGAATGTAAAAATCACAATGTAATAATATCTTGTACTAAAACCTGTGAAGAAGAGGGAAGTAAATAATACTAAATACTTTGTCTCAAATGGGAGTTGGAGGGTTGGGAAGCGGAAGATACTCCTTTGCTCCTGACCCTGCAATTAGATAAGAAACTTGAAACACTGAATATAACCAAAACAAGAAGTCACATGATCTATTAGCTTCTAAAACACAGACAAACATAAAAGCCAAGTCAATATAATCCATACAACATAAGACAGGAAAAAAAGGAGATACCACGGAAGTGCAAAAGACAAAACATATGAGTAATGATTACAGTAGTATTATTTATTATAATGACCAAAGAAAGGCGGATTAATCCCTGTAAGAGTAGCAAAGACTCTTAAATCAGACTCCCAAAACAGGTTAAGCCAAAAAACACATGTTTTTCATGAAATGTGTGTGTGTGTATATATACAAAAGTGATGAAATGTGTTTTTAAAATGAGAGAATACAAGAAGGCATGGTAAAAATATAAAATGACTACTAAAGGGGAAAGAAATCTAGGAAAGAAAACTAATAGGACAAAGGGGGAGTACAGGTTATGATAGTAAGGGACATCATTCCAAATGAAGGAGATATAGTGCAATGTCAGGAAGTACTTATCAAGTCCCACAGCTGTTCAGGAATAAAAAAAAAAAAGCATGTGAAACAACTGAATGCCAAATACTACTAAAATTTAAAATAATATATATATCACTTTTTTCAGTTGCTCTGTTTCTTATAATATTCATTTAAATATATAAAGAAAAACCTGTTGGAAATACAAAGAAAAACTAACATAAATACTGTGATTTTGTGAACTGTCAACACACTATTATTGTTACCAGAAGATAAAGCAGACAAAAAAATAAAGATATCTAAATCATAATATTAGTAAGTTTAAGTTTTAAAAAGGGGTAAAGAGAGAGCATATTTTCCTGGCAATTAAAAAAATGGATAAATATAGAACACAAAAATGAAATGCAAAATTCAATACAATTACATGTTAATAACAAATATTACCTAAGGATAATTCATCCTGAGAATAATTCTTTTAAAGTAAATCCCTTTAAATTAATAAGATTGATAAACCATTAGCCAAACTAATCCAAAAGAAAAGGGAGAGGACCAAAATTAATAAAATTATGAATGAAAAGGGAGAGATCATGACTAACAATAAATAGAAACAATCATCAGAAATTACTATCAACAGTTATATGCCAATCAGTTAAACAACCTAGAAGATATGGATGCATTCCTGGAAACCTATAAACTTCCAAGACTGAAACAGGAAGAAACTGACAACTGAATAAACCAATATCTAGTAACGAGATTGAAACAGTGATCAAAAACCTCCCAAAAAACAAGAGCCCAGGACTTAACAGAGACCCTGGAAAATTCTACCAATCATTCAAAAAAGAAATAATACCTATTCTCCTGAACCTTTAAAAAAATAGAAACAGAAGGAAAACTTCCAGACTCTCTCTATGAAGCCAGCATTACTTTAATCCCCAAACCAGGCAAAGACCCCATCAAAAAGGAAACTTTCATACCAATATCCCAGATAATCATAGATGCTGAGATTCTTAACAAGATCTTAGCTAATAGGATCCAACAGTACATTAAAAATATTATCCACCATGACCACATGGGATTTACCCTGGGATGCAAGGGTGGTTCAACATTCGCAAATCAGTCAATGTGATAGAACAAATCAATAAGAGAAGAGAGAAGAACCAAATGATCCTTTCAATTGATGCAGAAAAATCATTTGACAAGCATCCATTCCTGATTAAAACTCTTCAAAATATTGGGATAAAGGGAACATAAAATCTATCTATGAAAAGCCCACAGCAAATATCATTCTCAATGGGGAAAAACTGACAGCCTTCCCAGTGAGATCAGGAACAAGACAAGGATGCCCACTCTCACCACTATTGTTCAACATAATGTTAGAAGTCCTAGCAACAGCAATCAGACAACAAATGGAAATAAAAAGTATTCAAATTGGCAAAGATGAAGTCACACACTCTCCCTTCGCTGATGACATGATACTCTATGTGGAAAACCCAAAAGACTCTACCCCCAAACTACTTGAACTCATACAACAATTCAGCATTGTGGCAGGATACTAAATCAATGCACAGAAATCAGCTGTGTTCTTATACACTAACAATGAAAATATAGAAAGGGAAATCAGAGAATCGATAGCACCAAAAACCATAAGATACCTAGGAATAAACCTAGCCAAAAAAGTTAAGGATCTGTACTCGAGATCATGAAAGATCTCGTGAAAGAACACTCATGAAAGAAATTGAAGAAGACACAAAAAGATGGAAGAGCATTCCATGCTCATGGATTGGAAGAATAAACATTGTTAAAATGTTTACACTGCCCAGAACAATCTATACTTCTAATGCCATCCCATTCAAAATTCCACCAACATTTTTCAAAGTGCTGCAGCAAACAATCCTAAAATGTATATGGGACCAGAAAAGACCCCGAATTGCTAAGGAAATGTTGAAAAAGAAAAACAAAACTGGAGGTGTCACGTTGCCTGATTTCAAGCTTTATTACAAAGCTGTGATCACGAATATAGCATGGTACTGACACAAAAACAGACATGTAGACCAATAGAACAGAGTAGAGAGTCCAGATATGGACCCACAACTCTATGAACAAATAATCTTGAACAAGGCAGGAAAAAAATATCCAGTGGAAAAAAGACAGTCTCTTCAATAAATGGTGCTGGGAAAATTGGACAGCTACATATAGAAGAATGAAACTAGACCATTCTCTTATGCCACACACAAAGGCAAACTCAAAATGGATGAAAGACCTCAACATGAGGCAGGAATCTATCAAAATCCTAGAGGAGAACATAGGCAGTAACCTCTTGACACCAGCCACAGCAACTTCTTTCAAGACACATCTCCAAAGGCAAAGGAAACAAAAGCAAAAATGAACTTTTGGTACTTCATCAAAATAAAAAGCTTCTGCACAGCAAAGGAAACAGTCAACAGAACAAAGAGGCAACCGACAGAATGGGAAAAGATATTCACAAATGACACTACACACAAAGGGCTGATATCCAAGTTCTATAAAGAACCTCTCAAACTCAACAACCAAAAAAAAAAAAAAAAAAAAAAGATGATCAGATCAAAATATGGGCAGGAGACATGAAGAGGCAATTCTCCATAGAAGACATACAAATGGCTAACAGACACATGAAAAAACGTTCATCATCATTAGCTATCAGGGAAATTCAAATCAAAACCACATTGAGATACCACTTTACACCAGCTAGAATGGCCAAAATTAACAGGATAGGAAACAACAAATGTTGGAGAGGCTGTGGAGAAAGGGGAACCCTCTTACACTGTTGGTGGGAATGCAAGTTGGCACAGCCACTTTGGAAAGCAGTATGGAAATTCCTTAAAAAATTAAAAACAGAGCTACCCTATAACCCTGCAATTGCACTACTGGATATCTACCCCGAAGATACAGATGTAGTGAAAAGAAGGGCCTATATGTTCCCCAATGTTCATTGCAGCAGTGGCCACAATCACCAAATTGTGGGAAGAGCCAAGGGGCCCTTCAACAGATGAATAGATAAAGAAGATATGGTCCATATATACAATGGAATATTACACCTCCATCAGAAAGGATGAATACCCAACTTTTGTAGCAACATGGATGGGACTGGAGGAGATTATGCTGAGTGAAATAAGCCAAGCAGAGAAAATCAAATATCATATGGTTTCACTTACTTGTGGAGCATAAGGCATAATATGGAGGACAGTAGGAGAAGGAAAGGAAATGGGAACTGGGGTAAATCAGGGAGGGGGAAGAAACATGAGAGACTTTGGACTCAGAAACAAAATGAGGGTTTTGGAAGGCAGGGGGGGTGGGAGGATGGGTGAGCCTGGTGGTGGGTATTGTGGGCATGAATTGCATGGAGCACGGGGTGTGGGGTATAAACAATGAATCTTGGAACACTAAAAAAATAAAATAATGTAATTTAAAAAAATAAATAAAAATAAATAATTTTTTAAAATTAAGTAAATCCCTTTAATAGGAAGTTTGAAATTTTACAAGGGGCACTGAAGAAAAGTTGGAGTGGAACTTTATCTTGAAAAATGAAACAAAATTGCCAAGGTCAGTTTATTTGATTGCACATTTAATGAAATTAAAGAACAAAAATATTGATTTTGATCATGATCAACATCCTTCATGTTGAAACAATAAAAGAGTGGTTTTTCTCAAAAGAAAGATCAAAGTTTTATCAGTCTTCCAAGAAGACTTTTTCTATTTAGATATTTCTCCTCTGAAGCTATCACGTGGAGCCAGCTTCTCCCTCTCCTACTCCCCCTGCTTGTGTTCTCTCTCTCTCTGTCAAATAAATAAATAAAATCTTTTTTAAAAATTCTACAGGCTCTGTTTTTTTTCTTAAATATTTTTTATTTATTTATTTGACAGAGAGAAACACAGCGAGAGAGCGAACACAAGCAGGGGGAGTGAGAGAGGGAGAAGCAGGCCTCCCGCCAAGCAGGGAGCCTGATGTGGGGCTCGATCCCAGGTCTCCGGGATCATGACCTGAGCCGAAGGCAGTCGCTTAACCAACTGAGCCACCCAGGCGCCCCTACAGGCTCTGTCTTTAATCAAAAATCTGTTTACTTTGATTTTGTCAGGAAAATATCCTACAATCAAATCAGCTAGAGGTGACCAGACAAAGAGATTTAGCCAGTTAGAAAGACAGAGACCCTGGTCTCACTAGTGAAGAGATCTTTAGGATGAGACCAGTTTCAGAAGTGATTAATTCGTCCGTGAACATTTCATGTTTATGACAGTTTTGCTCTCCTCTACAGCTTCATAATTGTGGGGAGTTGGATACTAACATCTCCTCTTCTGTCCTATTTAATTATGTTTAAGAATATATCAAAATCGCATTGACAGGTTATTTAGAAGTTAATCACAACAAAAACAGGTGATATCAAAACTGCTAGAATACAGTCAAGGTGTTACCAGTGGAGGAATTTATGGAGTTAAATACTTTCATTACTAAATCACATTGAAAATTAAACTAAGCACTTAATTTTTTAAAAAACTGGAGAAAGATATGAAATTTTAAAACAAAGAATTAACAAGGCTATAAATGGCAGCTGAAAAATAAATCTAAGTTCTGATTCCTTGAAAAGATGAACACATTCCAAGACTAAGGAAGAGAAAGGAGGGACAGAGGGAAATAAGGAGGGGGGAGGCAGAACGAAAGAAATGAGAAAAAAAGAAAGAAATGAGGGAAGCAGGAAGGGAAGGGAGTGCACAGAGCACAGTTATATAATTCTAAGTACGGTGAAAAGGTCTTCAGTTCTCAAGTGATCAGTTTGGAAAGACTCAGTGTCCATTTGTTCTTAAACTTAAGGATACATAGTGACTGTTATCGCCATCTGTTGGTGGCAGACAGGATTGACACCTTTGCTCTGGCTTTGTTCACTTCTAAGAATCTTATAAACTGAAATTTCAAAATGGTTTTAAATTTATAGCTTCTAAATATTTTAAATGGTACAAGATACTTTAGATGCTATGTTGATTTTAGAATCTTGATGAAATTTAAAATGTGCTGGATATTATAAATAGTCAAAATTGACTTAAGAGGAGGTAGAAAATTCAGAAACACAAATGCCAATGTAAGAAGTCAAAACAACTTTTGTTAGAACCAGACTAGTGAGTACTTTGAAAAAAGGGATTAATGCTATACTCTTGAAACTATTCCAAAATGTAGAAAAAGAGGGAGTTCCTCTAATTAATTTCATAAAATCAGTATAACTCTGATAACATAAAAAAATCTGACAAAAATACCCCTCAAAAAAGGAAATTTGAAGATAAATTACAATATCAAATATGGAAGTGAAAGCCATTTTAAAAAACTTATAGCAAGTTAAATAAAACCACATAGTCAAGGAATAATACACTGTGTCCAGGGAGCATTAATTCCAGATATGCAAGGATAGTTCAATATTATGAAATCATCCGTCTGATTCACCATGGTAATAGACCCAAACAGAAAAGACCTGCGAAGATCCCTTGAAGGATCAAAATGAAACACTTTGATAACATTCAACGTATGCCTGGTTAAACAATGCTACTGCATTAGGTGAGAAGAATAGTTCATAAATATCAAAAGGATTTCTCTCCCAAAATCAAGAGTAAGAAAACAATGCCCAAAATAAGCACTGTCTTGGAATTTTTGGCCACCACAACCAGTCAGAAAAAGAAATAAAATGTAAATTACAATAGTATATATAACTATTTGTTTTCAAAAACCAAAAGAATTAACTAAAAAGAAGTAAACAAGCAAAGGGGGGAAAAGAGAGAGTGAGACAAAGAAACAGAGCAAGAAACAGACTCTTAACTATGGAGAACAAGCTGATGGTTACCAGAGGAGAGGTGAGTTGGGGGATTGATGAAATGGTGATGGGGATTAAGGACACTTGTCCTGACCACTGAGCAATGTACAAAATTGTTGAATCACCATATTGTACACCTGAAACAAATATATCACTGTATTAACTCTACTGAAATTAAATTTAAGACCTTAATAATTTTTAAAAGTGAGTTCAGAGTTCTAATTTATTTTTTAAATACTTACGAAACAAAACCTTTCCTGCATACTGTTAAAATCATTTATTAAATATCCTGGGGGAAAATTATTTCACAAAAGTATCAAAAACTATTAAATTTCATGAAACAAATTTTGGGTTTAAGACATGCTCTTTAAATTTACAAAATTCTTTAAAAAAGTAAAAGTTTGGACATATAAAGTAACATACTATGTCCATGAATGAGAAGACTTTGTATGGCAAACAAATCAGTTTGTTTTAAACTAATCCAAACATATAATGCAATCCAACCAATATCACAATAGGACTTCTTTCTGGAAATGAACACAGGTTTTCAAAAATTCAACTAGACAAATCAATACAGAGAATATTTAAGACTTTTTTTAATGAAGGGAAATAAAGTAAGTGAGCCTTTTCCTGGTGGTATTAAGAAGGGCACATATTGCATGGAGCACTGGGTATGGTACATAAAAAATGAATTTTGGAACACTGAAGAAAATAAAATTAAGATCTGGGGGAAAAAATGGGCTTTTTCTGAGATGATTTTAAAAGTAGTACTTGTCTTGGTACAGGACCAAAAAAATCAGTAAAACCCAAACCAACATCCAGGAACTAAAAGAAGGATCTGTAAGAAAGGACAGATTAAAAAAAAATAGCATCACAGAGCAGTGTGGAAAATAATATTATTAACACACTGTATTCAAACATTTGGCTAAACACTTGAAAAAATAAAAAGGCAAACCTTATTCCAAATTACCTATAATAGATTGTACTTAGCTCTTAATTGTCTTACTGCCATTCCAATGGCAGTAACTATATATACTTCCATGCCCCATTGACATGGACTTAGCCATGTGACTTGATTTTGCCAATGAATATGAACAGAAGAAACATGGCACATCTAAGTACAAATTCATGCTGCCACTCACTGTTCCAACATCATTCTTTGTCTCTTGGGCAGAAGAAATGGATAGAGGCTGCTCCTTTAGGGTGGGTCCCATAAAAAGGCACACCTGGAAAAGCACTAAAGCTGGCCAGCAGCCAATATGTAAAGTGAGTGAGAAATAAATATGTATTATAGCAAGTCATTGAAGTTTGGGGATCGTTTGTTACCATGAACAACTTCAAGAAAGTTAAGTGATAATAGAAATAGAAAGAGGAGGGGCACTTGGATGGCTCAGTTGCTTAATTAAGCATCCCACTGTTAATTTCTGCTCAGGTCACGATCTCAGGGTAGTGAGATGGAGCCCTGTCTGGCCACTCCATGGTCCGTGAAGAGTCCACTTGTGTTTCTCTCTCTCCCTGTCTCTCTGTCCTTCCCCAACCATCCCCCATTCACATGCTCTTCTCTCTCTCTAAAATGAGTAAATCTTAAAAAAAAAGAAAGAAAAGAAATAGAAAGATGAAGTATAAAAAAGAATCTATAACGTCTCTAGAGGAAGCTATTGATAAATGTTTGTATACTCATATCTATTTAAATATAATGCAGGAGAACAACATTTAAATGAAACTAAAGGTTAAAATTTATTTTCTACAAAATATTCAGTCAACAAACTGAGAAATTTTATATGCTTGTAGGGCTTATAAGTAAAAAGGTCATGAAAAAAAATTAATATTCTAAGGGGCCAGGGACAGTAATAAAAGGTAACTCTCAAAAGAAAGGACAAGACTAACCACAGAAATTGTTAAAATACATTTAACCTCAATAATCACCAAATAAATGCTAATAAATACTGAGACTTCCTTTTTGAGTATCTTTTTAGCAGAGATAAAAAGTATGATCATGACTGATGTTGACAAAGGAATAGGAAAAGTGGTACTCTCCTATATATCTTTTAAGAGTGTAATTTTTGGGGGGAGAAGCAATTTGGCAAATTCATGAAGACTTAAAAAGTGACTCAGAAAGTCTACATCCTGGAATTTATTCTTAAAAATAACTGGACCAATGGGCAAAAATGTATACATAACCCAGTTTCATTTATGATAGGGAAATATCATTAAAATTTTTAATGGTTAATTAAATTATGATATAGTTATACAATGGAATATTATGCAACCATTACAGGTGATTATATAAGTGTATATTTACAAGGGAAGACATACATTAAAAAGGAAAAAAACAATTTAAAAGTATTTGGTTATATCTGATTATCTTATTCTTAATACATATTGCATAAATAATATATACATATGCATATTTTGTTGTGCATATTTATATATATACAAAGAATTTTTTAATACCTAAGGCTGGAGACATAGTAAATAGTCTTTGGTGTAATTTTTCCTTTTTGGTCATATGCATTTTTTAAACTACAACAAGGTGCTATCTATGTATTTATAAAATAACACATTTTTAAGAGTATCTTAAAGGGCTATGTTTCTTCAATCTCATTAGGGTCACAGAGCTCTAAGAATATAATGAAATCTATTGATTGGCCTTGGAAATACAAATGTACAGCTGGACAGAAAATTTTGTATGGATTTCCAGTGACTTACTCTTCTTGAATATAAATCCATAGACAACTAAATAAAGATCCCTTGACATAGAAGTTTTGTACATCTGATTTGTCTACTCTAGATGTCATAACCTTGAGTCCACTTAGCCCAAATATCTATAATGAACAAGACTGAAGGTTGTTTAAGTTAGTGTTGTATTAAGTTGACAAACATGTTTTGAGAATGAATAATTCCAAGCTCTGTCATGAGTACTGCACCATTTATCCTCCATTATTAGAAACATTAATGTACCAAGAAGTATATATATAGGGTCTCTGATACAACTGCCTGTCCTTCTGAAGGGATGCATTACAGTCAAGAGAAATGGAGAAACATGTTCTGCTCTGGTCTGGTCTGACCTTTTTACCAAGTTTGAGGCTCCATATATCCCATGCTGGGATTTCTCTTTTTTTAAAAGATTTCATTTATTCATTTGACAGAGAGAAACACAGTGAGAGAGGGAACACAAGCAGGGGGAGTGAGAGAGGGAGAAGCAGGCTTCCCGCCGAGCAGGGAGCCTGATGTGGGATTCGATCATGACCTGAGCCGAAGGCAGTCGCTTAACCAACTGAGCCACCCAGGCGCCCCATGCTGGGATTTCTATCTACTTCTTGATCCAGGCTGAGTGATGCTCCAGCTATCTCACTAGAATTTTGTCCTGCATGTGTGTTCACTTCACCTGTTCTGTTCTCTTAGCATCTTATTCTCTAATAGTGGAGTGAAGGAGGGTCTGTGTTCCTCCCCCATCTGAAGGGCAATGCTGGCTGACGTCCAGACTAAAGAACCATTTACCTCCTTCCATGCTGGAGGGGAAGCAGCATTAGCCACAAGGATCATTATCTAGCCAGTTTACATTTTGTAATGCAGGACTCTGAAAATATACATATTTCCCTTGTAGACACAGCATTCCAAAGGTTCCTGAGATCCTGACATCACCCACCCGACCAGAACCACTTCTGCTCCCTTGAAATCTTCTAAGTGTGACACAACTCTTGAAAACAAAAGCAGAAACATTAAATGAATAAAGTTATAATACCCAACAGGCTGTACAAGTAAAGGTAAGTCAAATAATAGGTCCATAATGGTCTGACTCTGCAACAGACATTAGCAGAGATAGAGGTTAAGAACTGAGGATGATAATCTCTAAACATGAGAGATATCCAGGCGACCAAGATAAAATGTTTATCTAAATATTTGGAGTGAAATGTTGCAGATACAAGAAACTTCCTGTTTTCAACCAAAAGCTTTACAAAACACAGAAATGATTCAAAAGAAGCTAAAACATTTCCCTGCCTTAGGCAGAATATATGTAACATAGATTAACCATTTTTGTATGTCTCTGGATAATTAGAAATGTCAACTTTCAACTGTGCTGTGATATAGGGATCCCCTTGGGAAATTTCAAGTGTAGATGGTGCCTGCAGCTATACTAAATGACTTAGAGATACTATAATGCTCACTTCACATTTTTGCTTTTTATAGGTATTTTTAGTTCCATTCTATGTTGTCATAACTTCTGTGCTTTCAGCATCCTTCCAATCATTTAGGCAAGTTCTGATTTAAAAAATGTATCTAAAGTAAGAATGCATAAGCTATAGGTAAGAACTGAGGTTCTCTGCTTAGGTTTTAGCTACTTTTAGATTCATAGTACTTGTAGAGTACAAAGGTTTTTGCATCTCATTTTCTGCACAATTGCCCCTAATTGTTTCATTTTTTTTTCTTTTCCTGGATTCTCAGCTATGTTGAAGAAAGGTAGACTTGGTTGGTAGGTGACAGTTGGTCAAATAAGATGCTATTGAATAAAATTAAATGTGTAATGAAGGTATGCACAAAAAAAAAAAGAAAGAAACAGGGTCCTTGGGAAATAACAGAAAAAGCAAAACATAAACCAAACCAGAAGAAAGGAAAGAAGGGAGAGTCCTTGGCATTCACTGACTCTCACTATAGCCAAGTACTGGGATGAGTACATATGGTTTCACATTTAGGATTCACAGTTAGGACTGCATTTGTCTGCAATAGAAAACAGAAGTTTATTTAACTACGTAACAAAAATCCTAGAAGTTAGCCATTGCTGCCTCTGGTTCAACTTCTCAGTGATACTGTCACAACCAGGGTTCTTTCTCTTACTGCTCTGCCATCATTTGCAAACTGCCTGTACCCTTGTGGCTACAAGATGGCTGCTGCAGCCCCAGACATCACCACATCAAACATTCAAAGCAGAATGAAGAAGAGGCAAAGGCTATATTCTTGTGAGAATTTATCTTTTTATTTGGAAGACTGACCTTCTTTGGCTAACTTCCCCTTTCATCTCCTTACCCAAATCTAGGATATAGGCCACCAGGCTGAGACAGATTCTATTATCTTGAATAAACTGGGATGCTGTTATTAAAAAAAAAAAAAAAAAAAGTATGGGCTGGGTAAAAGTCAGCTACAAACAATGTCCACCATGAAGATATTTATTCATTTTACACTAACAACTTTTTTTTACTAACAGAGAAACTGAGGCTCACATGAGACTTATCCAAAGCACACAGGCTAAATTTGGATTTGAACTGACAGTTCCTCCTCTCTCCACAACCATGCAATGGTAGTAAAAATATACCACTCGTGTTGAGAAAATATATTCTGGCATCCCACTACAGCTATTTCCTAAATATACAGGAATCTTCCAAGAAGCAGTATCTTTACCTTTGTCCCAATTTGTAAAGACAGAGTGGCCACTGCCACAGAGCTGGGAGGGAGGATGGGATCCCAAGAGTTGAAAGCCCCACTCAAAGCACCGTCTCTTCTCCATGGATTAGGGCTAGCAAGGCTCTTCCAGAGCTGCTAGGTCATGGCCACCAACTTCATCAGGCACATTCCTTGCCCCAGATATTGAAACTTCAGTATCAGCCTCATCTCTGGCCCTAGAAATCAAAAAATTCAACACACCTACCCTCAATTTTCCCTCATTTCCCCACCTAATTCCAGAGAATTGAGACAAGACAATATTTACTCCTGGGTGTTTTTCCTCTTTGCAGCAGTACTATCATTTTCAAGCACACTGCAGATATTAAAATCATTGTTCCTTTTTGTTTTATTAAAAATCCTGCCTTGGGACACATGATAAGCAACCTTATTAATTTTCTTTTGTATTTAAATGTTTCCAGAAAAAATAATAATGCAGTGTTTTGCAGAAGTGTGAAAAGGGAAGTGATTGCACTAATTCTCAGTATTTAAAATCTCTTAGTTCCTATTCATCTCTATGTGTCTTCCATGAATACTGTTCTGAAATTCAGACCCAATCGGCTTAATGATGCCCCATTACCTAGAGAAAGAGTGCTTACCCGTGGGCCACAAGGATGAGCTTCAGAACATCCATTAAATTGAAAGCAAAATTGTACGTGTGTATGCATACATGCATGTCTTTTTCTGGAGAGGGGATCCATAGATTTCATCAAATTCCCTAAGAGATTGTAATAGTTCCCTAAAGCAGCCATAACAAATCACTTAAAACTTGGTGGTTTAAAACAATAGAAATTCATTCCCGCTCAGTTCTGGAGGCCAGAAGTCCGATATCAGGAAGTTCATAGGACCCCATTCTCTCCAAAAGTTCTAGGGGAGGATCCCTCCTTGTCTTTTCCAGCTTCTAGTGGAGCTCCTGGGGCTCCTTTCCTGGTGGTTACATCATTCACACCTGTCTTCACAAGGCCTTCTTCCCTGTGTCTGTGTCCTTTTCTCTCTCTTATAGAAACATTCATTGGATTTAGGGCCTTCCCCAATCCAGCATGATCTCATCTTGATCCTGACGCTAATTATATCTGCAAAGACCCTATTTCCATACAAAGTCACAGAGGTTTGGAGTGAACTTTAATTTTGGAGGGCACTATTCAACTCAAAAGGGACCCATGACCCTAAGAAGTTAAGAACAAATTGCATCCCAAGCTCCTGGGATGACACTGCATGACAAGATGTCCTGGATGACGTTCGAGGGCCTTGAGACTCTGCCACCATCTCATACCTCTGACCTCATCTTCTGCAGCAACACTCTAGCTACTCAGGCTACTCCTAACTCCTCTCACCACTGCACTGGTCTGCTTCTCTTGGAGGCTCTTCCATCTTGTGATGGACACAACATGAAACTCGATCTCTGACCCTTCACATCCTTGCTCCATATTTGTCCTACTAGAGAACTCAGACACACCCATGATTGACTTTTTATTTTCCTAAAAAAGACTTGCAAACTGAAATCTGCAATCCTGATCCAACCATGCTGTATTCATAAGAGTTAACGTTCACAGAGACTTCCTTAATTCTCCAAGTATGTGGCTCCATGTGCTTGCCACCTATGAGGTAGGGGCAATCATTACTTCCAATTTATAGTTGAGGGATATGAGGGTTAAGCAAGGTAGATAATTTTCTCAGTACCACAAGGCTGGCAACAAATAGAGTTGTAGTCAAATGCAGATATAGCCAAGTCCAGAGTCTGTGCTCTTGACCACGAAGAATTTTCCTGTTCAAATAACAGGAATAACAGTGCAAATGGAGCAAGGCAGAGTGGCAGGAGACAGAAAAGTAGACCATGCTTTGAATACATGGAAATATAAACAGTAATTCTGAATGTGGTGGGAAACCAACAGGGACACTGAAAAGCACATGAAAAAAATGTTCATCATCATTCCCCATCAAGGAATTTCAAATCAAAACCACATTGAGATACCACTTTACACCAGTCAGAATGGCCAAAATTAACAGGATAGGAAACAACAAATGTTGGAGAGGCTGTGGAGAAAGGAGAATCCTTTTACACTATTGATGGGAATGAAGTTGGTACAGCTACTTTGGAAAACAGTGTGGAGATTCCCTAAAAAATTAAAAACAGAGCCACCCTATGACCCTGCAATTGCACTACTGGGTATTTACCCCAAAGATACAGATGTAGTGAAAAGAAGGGCCATATGTACCCCAATGTTCATAGCAGCAATGGCCACAATCACCAAACTGTGGGAAAAGTCAAGGGGCCCTTCAACAGATGAATGAATAAAGAAGATATGGTCCATATATACAATGGAATATTATGCCTCCATCAGAAAGGATGAATACCCAACTTTTGTAGCAACATGGACGGGACTAGAGGAGATTATGCTGAATGAAATAAGCCAAGCAGAGAAAGTCAAGTATCATATGGTTTCACTTACTTGTGGAGCATAAGGAATAACATGGAGGACATTAGGAGAAGGAAAGGAAATGTGAACTGGGGTAAATCAGAGAGGGAGATGAGGCATGAGAGACTTTGGGCTCTGAGAAACAAACTGAGTGTTTTGGAAGGGGGTTGGAGGCATGGGGGATCCTGCTGATGGGCATTAAGGAGGGCACATATTGCATGGAACACTAGGTGTGGGGCATAAACAATGAATCTTGGAACACTGAAAAAATAAAATAAATTTATTTATTTATTTATTTATTTATTTATTTATTTATTTATTTATTTAAAACAGTGAGAGAGAGAACACAAGCAAGGGGAGTGAGAAAGGGAGAAGCAGGCTTCCCGCCAAGCAGGCAGCCCAATGCGGGGCTCGATCCCAGATCTCTGGGATCGTGACCTGAGCCAAAAGCAGTTGCTTAAGCAACTGAGCCAGTTAGGGGCACCCAGGTGCCCCTAAGTTATTATTTTTTAAAAAGCCTGAGATCTAAGAAAAGACTATAAAGTTACTCATTACATAGAGTAGTTTTACTCTTTCATTCATTTGTTCATTTACAAAATGGATATTTACTGAGAACCTATGACATGTAGGGCACAGTGGGAGATAGTGGGGGATACAGGGTGAATGTGTTAGATGAGATCCTGGTCTTCACTAAGCTTATATTCCAGGAGAAGGAGAAAGAAAATAACTAACAAGGGATTAAACAAACCAATGCATAGAGTGATAAGTATTATTTTAAAAATGACTAGAGAATGGCAGGAGATGGGGGACCAATACTGTAGACTGGGAAGTCAGTGAAGGTATCTCCAAAGAGGTAACATTTGAATGAAGACCTGAGCAATAAGGAGGAATCAACTGAGTGTGGATCTAGGGCCAAGGTCCAGTGGAAAGACAAGACAGAAGGTATAAGGGAGGGATAGAGAAGAGACGAAAGTGTTAGATTTAATTGAGGGAACAAAAACCCGGGAGAAAGAAAAGTTTATGGGAACTAGAGCACAGCAATAATGCACAAACATTATGATTCCTACAGCTACATTTAAACAGACTTGGTAGGACTGGGGAAAGGTGATTCACTATCATTTGGACACTGTGATGGTTCATTAGCCCTCCTGACTAATGGAAGATGACAAATATTGGGCAAGAAAAGTGACTGCAGCAAATGCCTTGGCATCTCCAACTCTTCATCTTTGGCAAACGCCCTCTTCAACAGTCCCTTGCACTGGGTTTGGAAGCTGGGCACTTCCAGAACAATAAGGAGGCACAGCAGATAGTATCCTTGCAATGCAGCAAAACCAAGAGATCTCCAGGGGACAGGATCTAGAAGATGACATGGAATTCATCCCATCTTCTGAAGAAAGCAATACCAGCAGAGAGCGTGGGCTTCAACCCATGCAACTACAGGCCATCGCACCTCAGAGCCATATCCTATCACATCTCCATTCCCCTACTTCATGTAGCCAGATTAGGCAAGATTGGGCAAGCTTCAGGCTGTTCATGTCACCAAAAGACCTTGAGAAAGCTATGAGAAAGTTTCTAGATATCCATGCAGGAAACAGTTGCCAAAGGAGACTCATAAAAAGGCAGGACTCACTTCATCATCACTGTTTGACAACTGTCATTGACTCAGCTCTGTAAACCAGATGTTCCCAGCACTCTGGCTTGCTGAGGGCACATTTCCTTCTATTATTCAAATAACATGGCTCAAGTCACCATGTCATAACTAACAAAGAGAAGTCCTAAGACTCTCCTTGTGTCTGAGAGAGAGGGAGGATGGAGGAGGAGTAAATGGAGTAAGGCTTATATTTCCACTGGTTGTCTTGCTTCCTCTGACATCACCCTTCTTCCTTCCTCTTTCTTCCAAAAAACACTTATCCAAGGTTATTGTATGTGGTTAACTTTGACTGGGGCTTTAGGGATGACAGAAGTGGTTTCTTGAAAACCACTTCTTCACAACAGCATCTAAGTGAAAACTATACCATTTTTGTTTTGTTCCCCATAATTCCTCCTCCACAGGCAGTTTCACCCTGCCACCATTTTACCTAAGGTGCTTCCTCCCATCATATTACTGGAACCTCTTCTCAAATGCTGGGCCCCTGAAGTCCTCTTTCGTGGGTTTCCCATCAACACTAAAATCATTATTTTTTTAGTGGGAGCAGTTAAGTTCCTTCAACTCACCCTCATAAGTCTAGGCTTTGCGTGGAACTTGGCAAAAGAGTGACACAGAAGTTCATCTTTCTGAACCACACAGTCCCAACAAAGTATTTTAGTCCATCAGAGAGCCAGTCAACCCTGATATCCATACTGTTCTTCACCCCAATGGCAGAAACTTGATTATGTATAATTCTTTTTAGTTTTTTAAAGGTTTTATTTATTTATTTCAGAGAGGAGCACAAAGGAAGAGGGAGAGGGAGAAACAAACTTGTCACTGAGCAGAGAGGCTGATGCAGGGTCCCAGAACCCTGAGCCTAACTGGAGCTGAAGGCAGACATTTAACTAATTGAACCACCAACGCACCCTATAATTTTTTAGAGAATTTTTTTCTTTCTGTCATACTGTATCATGAGCCTATCAAGATATATCAAGGCAAACACCATCAATGAGTTCACTTTACTCTATGGTCCATTGAAATAATGCGAAGAAGAAGAAGGAAGAAGGAAGAAGGAAGAAGAAGAAAAAGAAGAAGAAGAAGAAGAAGAAGAAGAAGAAGAAGAAGAAGAAGAAGAAGAAGAAGAAGAAGAAGAAGAAGAAGAAGGAGAGGAAGAAGAAGAAGAAGAAGCCACCTAGAAATTAAGTATTAAATCAGGTCATTCAAATGTTCTGAATTGGTGAAACTGTGTGGTGTCAACATATGGTGATATTCGAGACTGAGTTCTATCACAAATTAACCACTGTTGTGGCTCATGCCTTGTGCAAATCCTTCCAGACCACTAGGCTAGCTAGAGCCCATCCAATGGTCAACTGCATTCTGGGAACACTTACTTATCTGCTAGCACTGATGCTCCAGCTCCATCCCTAGAAATCAGGCAAGCCCATTCCCACATTACACAAGTTCAAGGAACCTTGGGCATTGCAAAATAGCTTATTGCAATTGTCTTGCCTTTCTCACTATGCTCCTGCTTTTTGATACTCCCTTCCAATACTTTAGAATCCACCTGTGTTCTTCCTGGCTTTGCTTCTTATTCTAAGCCCCTTACTCATTCCTTTTCATCATTAGCAGATTTTTGCTTCCTGGTTTAGACTTCTCTACTGCATGGCTCCTCAACCTTATCCCTACTGACCCTGGATCTAGATAATTATTTGTTATGAGGGGCTGTCCTAAGCACTGTAGGATGTTTAGACGCATCCCTGGCTTCTTCCCACTAGATGACAGTAGTACCTCTCCCGGGTTGTAATGACCAAAACTATCTTCCAACATTGCAAATACCCCTGAGGCCAAATGGCCCTCACTTGGCAACCACTGGTCTACTGAACATGATTTTCACTTGTCATTGGTCCCATTAGCTCCTGGGTGCTATGAAACATCACCTCACAACAGCGTCAGTTTCCAAGAGGAACCAGGAGTGATAGGCTATTGGCTGCATCTTTGGCCCTCTGTGATAAAGTTGGGGAAAGAGAGTCCTGCCCATGATACACTTCCTCAGGACTCCATGAAGAAGATTCCTAAATCATTCAAATACAGCAATTGGCTTTGTCTGGCTGGCCAAAGCCAAGACAGCTGGTGGAATATTAATTCAGCCAATTTTAGTATGCTTGCAAGTCCCCATAATTGGATGAATTTTTCATCTTTCACTCATATTTAGGGGCTTCCATCCAGCCCATTCACTGGCAAATCAGTAGTATCAAGAGGACACAGTTGAAAAGAAGCACAATTAGGAGAAATTACACTCTACCATCTACACTGAGTAGCTTTGCAGGTCATAAAACCCCATGACCTTCCCTATAGATGAGTCTAACAGGTCTGCACAAGCTAGATTTTTATTCTCAGGTCTCCTTTAAATTTGATATCCCATAACAATGCCATTACTCCTGGATCTTGACCACATTAAAAAATTGATCCCATCCTCTAGGTTGGCTAGAAAGGAAAATGGAAAGACTATGGTAGTCCACTAGAATAAGAGGAGGCATAGTTTAAGGTGGGGAGGGGGACAGTGGTGGGGAACAGGGTGGCAAGGAAACCTTTGGCCTCCTTCCATGCTTGGCCAAGAGCAACGCTGTTTCTGTTTATTCTGCTGCCTAGGCTGCTCTTTCTAATTTGCCACACTCTCATTCATTCACCCATTCAATAAACATTGGCCAAGGAGTGCTTCAGGCTGTGATCTCTATCAGTGACTGGAGATCCAAGCATGAATAAGCCTTGATGAAGCAGAACATCATGCTAAACTCAGGCCATAGAATCGGATATATCTGGGCTCTACCACTTACTCACATGCACATGTCATTTGTCCTTCCTGGGTCTCAGTTTACTCTTCTGTAAAAGTATTATAAAATTTAAACAAGGGTGCCTGAGTGGCTCAGGTGTTAAGTGTCTGCATTCGGCTCAGGTCATGATCCTGGAGTCCTGGGATGGAGCCCTACATTGGGCTCCCTGCTCGGCAGGAAGCCTGCTTCTCCTTCTCTCACTCCCTCTGCTTGTGTTCCCTCTCTAGCTGTTTCTCTCTGTCAAATAAATAAAATCTTTTAAAAAAATTTAAGCAAGACAATGATATAATACACTTATCACAGGCCTTGGCACATAGTCAATGAAATGTAAATGTTAGAGATGCTGATGGTGATAATGATGATATTTCTCATCACTATTCTCAGGAAGCTCAAAATCAACTAAGTATGTGTCAGGGGAGGGGAGATCAGGAAAACATTTAACTGCAGCCAAGTGGTGGGTGCTAGTGCAGAAATCTCACCAAATATGGCGATGCCACACAAAAGAGAATGGTTAACCCAACTACAAGAGAGGAAGAAGAAGGAAGGCTTCCTAGATAAAGCAACCTGCATTGCAGGGGTTACTGTATAACTCTGAGAAACGAACGGAGGGTTTTGGAAGGGAGGGGGTAGGAGAATGGGTGAGCCTGGTGGTGAGTATTGAGGGCATGAATTGCATGGAGCACTGGGTGTGGGGCATAAACAATGAATTGGGACACTGAAAAAATAAAATAAATTATTATTAAAAAAAAAAAGAAGAAGAAGAAGAAAGAAAGAAATGTTGCCCCTGCACCAAGGTCTCAAAGTAATTATACTTGAGGACCCAAAAGGATGACCACTGAAAGCACCTCCAACACTCCCATACAGGTTTTTCTCCATCAGGAAGAGGGATTAAGTTGCCCCTCAGCTGTGTCAAAGGAAACAAGTCAAAGCCAAGGTCAAGAAAAGTGGCAACAGCAGAAGGTAGTACTGTGAAAAGCTGAAAGGCTTAATTGCTGCATTGTAATTGTTTACATTCCACATCTGTTTTAAGGTGGCTAAGTTTACAAATACTTTCAACCCAACAGTGAGAACATAATGGAAAGAAGGCAAGGACCCACTCTGTTTCCAACAACTAATATGTTGCATTTACATTACTTTGATCTTTCAGATATCCTAAGATTCTGAAAAGCAGAGAGTATATAATAGAGGAATTGCAAGGGTTTTGTAGAGGAAAACTATAGTTGGTGTTATAAAGATTCCTTTGCCTCCACAAATTAGAAAAATGCAAAGCTGTCATGTCCATTTCTTCTTGTAATTTATATGCATATTTCATTCTCGAGTTGGACAATTTGTAAAGAATACCGTTTTATTTAGGGACTGACTTTCAGAACACATTTACTCAAGAACAGGATGAAAAAAAAAATGGCACCTAAGTCAAGCTTTCAGAACAAGGGAAAGGTCAACAAAGAAATTGCCCACTTATTTCCAGAGAATGAATGTTGCCTTGGGAAGAAATATTTTGTGTTGTTGTTGTTTTTTTAACTGCATCTGCTTTGGGGTCTTTCCTGTTTTGAAATGCTATCAGTTCTACAAATCAAGATATTTCCATCAGTTTATTTATGTAAGAAGTTTCTTTATTGATATTTATTTCACAAAGGCATTGAGAATCCTGGGATAAGATGTTATTCACAGCTACCTGTCTTGGCATATGCTTTGCTATTTGTCTTTTAATTTCAAGTCCTTGAAAATGAACTTTATAGCTTTTTCTGATTGCTAGGGGACACATTTAAGCTGTCGATAGAAATGTAAAGGACTACTTATAATTTTGAAGATCCTTAATATATCCTGTGTAATTATTGATTAGTATTTGAGATAAAGTAAAATTGAGGGTTTTTTTCCTTTCTGTCATGCTCTTCCTTCCCTGTGCATCCTACTTAAATTAGCGCATGGTATTCCCAATATATCATAAAATGTCATGAAGAGATTGGTTAACAGAAAGGTCTTAAACTTGTCCTCATTATAAAGGGGGATACTTACCTTAAAGATTTTATAACTATTGAGCATCACTCCTCTTTGATAAGAAAAAGAAATGCATCATGAAATGAATTTTTAAAGCAAGCAACAGATCCTTTGACTGTTTTTTTTCTTTGGCCTTAACTTGGCTGGTTAGTTATGAGACTGTAGTCTCTCCCAAACACCACTATAAATGAGTTGTAAAATCTGGTGACATTTTTGGGGTCAAATGCATAAATGTGAATGAAATATGCTCTTGTCTCTCGGGGACAATCTCGCCTTCCTTGAAGGAATAAAACCCATTGAATGCATACCTGTGATAACAGGCTCTTAACTTTTTGTTGAATTAATCTTCCATTCAGCTAATATTTATTGATATCCTGTTATGTTCTAAGTACCAGGGACACACCAGTGTGAAAAACTAGAACTCTCTAAGATGACAGAAATGTTCTCTATCTTTCCAGCGCGGTCGCCACTAGGCACGGGTGGGCCCAGCGGCAGACGAGGCTACGCTTGACCCCACAGGTTGAGTCCTCTGTTATCTTTCCTGCATAACCCACACCCCTAGGCCTCCTCTCTGATTTTCAGTCTGGGTTTCTTTACAATGGACTGAAAATTTAAAAGACTATCGTGACACATTCTGAGAACAGAATCCTTTTAAATTTTAATATTTAAAACAAAAGTATTCTTCTTTTATCCACACCTAGGCTAACAGTTATTTTCTGTAGTAATTTGCATCTTTTTTTTTAAGATTTTATTTATTTGACAGAGAGAGACATAGCCAGAGAGGGAACACAAGCAGCTGGAGTGAGAGAGGGAGAAGCAGGCTTCCCGCCGAGCAGGCAGCCTGATGCGGGGCTTGATCCCGCCGGGACCATGACCTGAGCTGAAGGCAGAGGCTTAACCACTGAGCCACCCAGGCGCCCCAATCTGCATCTTTTTTTAAAGATTTTATTTATTTATTTGACAGAGAGATCACAAATAGGCAGAGAGGCAGGCAGAGAAAGAGGGGGAAGCAGGCTCTCCAGCGAGCAGAGAGCCCGATGTGGGACTCGATCCCAGGACCCTGGGATCATGATGTGGGACTTGATCCCAGGACCCTGGGATCATGACCTGAGCCGAAGGCAGAGGCTTAACCCTCTGAGCCACCCAGGTGCCTGTAATTTGCATCTTTTAAGTTTTTTGATGCATTCAACATCCATCTTCTCCTTCCACTCCCATCTGGTTCCTCTGATGGGAGGGAAGCTGAGATGGTCAGCTTCTTGTGTATTTAAACTGGGGGGAGAAGGAATGGGTTTTAGTGGACAGAGGTTCTGTAGAATTTCCTCATCCTTTTTTAGGATTTTATTTATTTATTCGACAGAGAGAGAGTAGCACAAGCAGAGGGAGAGGCAGAGGGAGAAGCAGGCTTCCCGCTGAGCAGGGAGCCCTATGCAGGGCTCAATCCCAGGACCCCGGGATCATGACCTGAGCCCAAGGCAGTCAGTCGCTTAACCGACTGAGTCACCCAGGAGCCCCGAGTTTCCTCATTCTGAGCAGAGCAAGAGCCATGAGGTGAGCATCCGAGAACCTTGAAGCAGGGATTATAAATGACAGATCCCAGAAAGAGTACGGTCCATGGTGATACAATGACTCCTGAGGTGAGAGACAGCATCGGTCCTATATGATTCCATCTGGTATCCACAGCCCCTAAAAGGCCATAGGGATACTGAACAGGTGGGCTTAATCCCCTGTATCCTTGAAGCTAGAAGAGTACAAACACCTTGGCATGGAGATGCTCCTTCCAAGGCCCCCAGCAAGGGACTACTGCCCGTCTTCTAACAGACACAGCATCCCCACACTTAATAGAATTCCCTTTATCTTCCACCAGTCAGAGAACAGCCTCTATCTGGAGGCTGTAACAAGAAGATCTGTGACTGTTTTTAAAATAACGCATTAAAGGAAACTTAGCAGCTAGAGAGAGGAAAACCAATCTGAGCAAAGAAAACATTTGGCCAGTGAAATGAAGCTTCTAGAAACAACAGAGGGCAACCTGAACAAATAACAAGGGCAGTTAGGAGATCCAAATGCAGCACACAAAAAGAATGCCCAGACCTCAGGAAAAAATGATTTCACCACTGAATAGGGTTTCTAGATTTCACATATACAAGAAAAACTTCAGGAGGCAACTTCAGGAGGCTCCATTAAATCAGAATTTCACATAAACAATAAATAATTTTAGTATATTCTTCCCATGCTATACCAGAAAAAAAATTCATTCTGAAATTAAATTTAACTAGCTGTTCTATATTTTATCTGGCAGCCCTATCATTGAACAACTCAGTGGATGAACTGAACAGAGGCTAGTCATTGAAGCGATATGAACTGTGACTAGAAAACACATGGAAGAAACTCTCATTGCACAGAGCAAGCAAAGAGGTGGGCAAATGAAAGACAAGGTGAGACCTTGAGCTGGGTCTAGGAGACACACTATAATTAATAATATGAATTCCAAGAACAAAAGGCAGTAATTTTAAAGTGTATAAAATAGATACATATGCCCCTATGTTTGTTGAAACAATATTTACAACAGCCAAGATAAAGAAGCAGCCAAAGTGCCTATCAGTAGATGAATGGATAAAGAAGATGTGGTATATATACACAATGGAATACTATTCACCCATAAAAAAGAATGAAATCTTGCAACATGCAATGACATGGGTGGAACCAGAGTATTATGCTAAGCGAAATAAGTCACTCAGCAAAACAAGAAAAATACTCTTAACTATAGAGAATAAACTGATGATTACCAGAGGAAAGGTGGGGATATAAGTAAAATAGAAGATGAGGATTCAGGAGGGCACTTGTGATGAGCACCAGCTGATATATGGAATTGCTGAATCACTATTTCATAAACCTGAAAATAATATAACACTGTATGTTAACAATACTGGAAATAAAATAAAATAAAATAGTAAAAAAAAATAAAAAATAGACAATAAAAACCCCAGACTCTTAAATACAGAGAACAGTTTGGTGGTCTGAGAAGGAAGGGAGTGTAAGGGGATGGGTGATATAGATTAAGGACATTAAGAGTACATTATCATGATGAACACTGAATAATGCATAGAAATGTTGAATCATTACATTGTAGACCTGAAACTAACACTGTATGTTAATTACACTTGAATGAAAATATAAAGCATAATAAATAAAAGTATGTAATAGAAGAAAATCCTTCCTAAACTGAAGAGACTCTACAGAATCTGGAGATTGAAAGGTCTCCCAGAGTTCTAGACTTGACTCATGAAGAAAAACACTCATGCAGGTATGTCTTGGTAAAATTCCTGAATGAAATTAAAAAGCAAAACAACAAGTGTTGGAGAGGCTGCGGAGAAAGGGGAACCCTCTTACACTGTTGGTAGGAATGTAAACTGGTGCAGCCGCTTTGGAAAACAGTGTGGAGATTCCTTAAAAAATTGAAAATAGGGGGCACCTGAGTGACTCAGTTGGTTGAGTGACTGCCTTCGGCTTAGGTCATGATCCCGGAGACCCGGGATGGAGTCTCACATCGGGCTCCCTGCTCGGCGGGAAGCCTGCTTCTCCCTCTCTCACTCCCCCTGCTTGTGTTCCCTCTCTGGCTGTGTTTCTCTCTGTCAAATAAATAAATAAAATATTTTTTAAAAAATTAAAAATAGAACTACCCTATGACCCTGCAATTGCACTACTGGGTATTTACCCCAAAGATACAGATGTAATGAAAAGAAGGGCCATATGTACACCAATGTTCATCGCAGCAATGGCCACAATCGCCAAACTGTGGAAAGAGCCAAGGTGCCCATCAACAGATGAATGGATAAAGAAGATGTGGTACATATATACAATGGAATACTATGCCTCCATCAGAAAGGATGAATATCCAACTTTTGTAGCAACATGGACTGGATTGGAGGAGATTATGCTGAGTGAAATAAGCCAAGAGGAGAAAGTCAAGTATCGCATGGTTTCACTTACTTGCGGTGCATGAGGGGTAAACTGGAGGGCAGTGGGAGAAGGAAAGTAAATGGGAACTAGGGTAATCTAGGGAGGGAAACGAAACAACAGAGACTTTGGACACAGAAACAAACTGAGGGACTTGGAGGGAGGGGGGT
>PITA01010002.1:0-74290 GCA_004023965.1 Spilogale gracilis
AAAAAAAAAAAAAAAAAAAAAAAAAAAAAAAAAAAAAAAAAAAAAAAAAAAAAGAAGACCAGTTTCTGCAATTCGTGAAATAATGATTAGAACCTAAAATAAGGTATAGGTCATGGTAATGCAAAAAATGGGCAGATTTGGGAGATGTTAAAGAGATAAAACAGATTCTGGTGATGGGTTATGGAGAATAAGGGAAAGAGTAAAATCTAAAATGATACTTGAGCCTTAGTTTCCCCATATGGGTGTTAGTACTGTTTTTTTGATATCAGGAATATTAAAGCTAGATAGCTAGAGAAGGTGAGTTTGGTTTTGTGCATTTTGAATTTTAGTTGCCTATATAACATCCAGATTTAGAGGCCCAAGAGATAGATATTTAATTGAAACTTGGATTTGGATACCTAGAGTATTTTAAAGCATCATTATTTCTCTGGTAACTATTTCATTTATATATCTTAAAGTATCTAAGTAGTTTATTTAGGAATTAATCTCAGGAAGCACTGGTAGAGGAGAGAAGTGAGAAAGGAAAAGGAAGTAAGTTAATACAGAGTGTGCTATTAGCAAGTTCCCTGTGTGATGCAACTGAGATTTTGTCCCACTGGAGTCCTATGACAGACTGTATAGAATATGCCTGAGTAGTTCCACCTGAAAGGTGAGGCTGCTCCACTACTTATCCACTAACTATGGTCTGTTTCTGGTAGACACTGCTTCCTGGGAGCAACCTCATCACACTTGTGTCCTACCCTGCATGCAGGACTCTCACACAGTCCTACAAATAAAGTATGTCCTCAGACAGAGTCCCAGATCCTGGTAGTAAGAAGCTATGCCAAGAGGATACAGCTATTAGAGGTGTAAGATTCGCCTCATCCTTAATGTGAGGTCGATCTTGTCTGGAAGGATAGTTCTGAAAGCTATCAGCATTTAAAAGATAATTAAAGCTAATACAGTATCATAAGATCATTCAGAGAAAAGGGTCTAGAATGGAAGCCTAAAATTTAAGAGAGAATATAGGGAAAGAGAAATCTGTGAAAGAGAAAGCTTACTATCTTTATGTATTTAACCTGTCCAAGAGACTTGCCTTGAATAGCTTAAAACAAAACAAAATAAGCAGACAAAAAGCTAATGGAGTGACCATTTATCCAATTATTATTTCTTTGATTGATTTATTCACAAATATATTTGCTTTGTAGTAGCTGTGCCCACATATACTTTATCAATGCATATTTAGTATCTTATATGTATCTTTAGTACTTGACCCAGAATATATACCAAGTATTTTTCATTTTAAACATTTATTTAGGATTAGTGAATTTACATAATACACATTTTAAAATAAAATTAGGAAATGCAGATTAGGAAATGTTTATATATCAAAATATAAATATTTTAAAAAGAATATTTTAATTCTGTATTTTTGTTTTCAAATACTTGCTTTTTATTTTTATATTTTTCTTTTAAATTAACAAATTTTATTTTTTAGAGAAGTTGGAGGGTCACAGAAAAATTTATTAGAAAATGTGGAGGATCCCCATGTACTCCTTGTGTACACACACACACACACACACACACACCCTCTACCTCTATGGTCAACCTATAGTATGTTTACTACAATTGATGTACCTGAATTGGCACATCATTATTACCCAGATTCTATAGTTTGCAGTCGGGGTTCATTTTTGAAGTTGTACATTCTTTGGTTTTGGACAAATGTATAATGACATACCACCCTTATAATGACATACAGAATAGTTTTATTGCCCTAAAAAAATCCTCTTTGCTTTATTCATCCTTCCCTTTCCCCTTCAGTTACTTTTCAGAAGACAGAAACTGATGAACAGAGATTTACAGGGATTTGTTCACCTATTTCCTTTCTATAGATTTAGTTCATGGTCTTGAGGATTTGTTCCAAATTGAGAGCATAAAAAGGAAGACATAAGAAAGAAAACATATGTTTAACCTGTAATGAAGTGTTGGTTTCCTCAGTTCATTTTTATGTTTTTGATAATATTTGATTCAAGTTAGTTCTCCAGGCCAACATATGTAAGTCAGAAAACTGCAGAAAATGTTTCCAAATATTTTTGGCACAATCAATTATGGCTTTTCTTTCAAAATGTTTCTTTTCCTTACATGTACATCCTTTGCATCATTTTGCCTACATTCTACTTCAAGTCATGAGTTGTAATTGTGTGTAAGGTCTTTCTGTGATTTGCTTAGTAGCAGTTGGTGAGCAAGGAAACCCCTAAGGATGATTTCTGTGATAATCATTATTTTTGAAAATGACTCAAATAAGAAAAATATGTACTGGTACAAGACACGACTCAAATGAATTCTTCTTCTTATTTTTTTTTCCAGAGAGCTTCCCAGCATTGTAGTTACATTATGAGCACACTTGGAAATCTGCTCCATCCAGGGGATGGGGGGGTTAGCTGTGTAATATCAGGAAATATAGGCAGAAAATTTAGAAAAGGAATGTATTTTTGAAAGGGATTACATCCTACTTTTTACTGAGGGATGAAGAATGGCATTGATAGACTGGAGCAAAAATGATTTTGGGATGTGTGTGGATTTGGGGATAGAGTGGACATTCTGCATGCCCATTTTCTTTGTTCCTCTTTCAAGTGACTATTCTTCATAGTGTAATCTTCCATAGTCTTCTTACACTTTTTTAAAGGACAGTTAATCTGTACCTACTCTGTTTGACCAAAAAAAAAAAAAGCTTTAAAACTTTTTGACCTTTTTTTTATCCAACATATTTGTTGTGTAAATGGAGATGATTATGTTAAGCAAATATTACTATTGGCTTCTAATTTTGTAGAATATAGCAGTTTGATTCTTAATTTCTGTACAGTCCTTCACAATGGTATATCATTAAGTTGATACTTGATTACAAAAATGTTACAGCCAAGAAAAATTCTTCTGAGAGCTTATTAGCATCAGCAAATGCTTCTCCTTTCCTATCTTTTAGAGACTTAAAGCTCATCAATCAACTTTTCCTCTTGAAAGTTAAAGAACTTTAGAATGAGGAAAACATCACCATTTTTGAATAGTGAAACAATTAAAAATTTTCATTTTAACTTCTGTGAGACTTAATTTCCTTACTGTAAAATTGGTATAATGATCACAACCTTAGGAGGTGACAGTAAAATAAAAAATATATTTGAAGTACTAAATGTACTACCTAGTACATGTAAGGTTTTCATTAATGTTGGATGATATTTTTTTTCTTCCTTATTCTTCTTTTTACATGGTTGATCTAGATCAATGATTCTTAAACTTTAATGTAAATCTAAATCACATAAAGGGCTTATGAAAACACAGATTGCTGGACCTTGTCCCCCAAGTTACTGATCTACTAGTTATAGGGTAAAGTTGAGACTGTCAACTTCTAAGAAGTTGCCAGTCTTTTTGAGTGAAGCAACAACAGTTTGAGAGCCACTGACCTGGAAAAATAATGCAAATGTAGTGAAGTAGAGCTTTGTCACTGTCAATATATTTTTTTCTGTAATATCTCTGACTAATAAATATTATCACTTTCATTTTGAAAATTAGTATACATGTACTATAAAATATTAACTTACCTATTTCTAAATAACTCTCCCTGTGTCCTCATTTATGTAGATGATATTATAAAGGCTGAAATTATGTGATATTTTGGTAAATGCTAGGATTTAGGTCAAGTAAACAAAAAAAAAGTTAAAATAAAAGGAAGCCTCTCCTCGTTGAACATGTTCGAGACAAAATGAGAGTGGTGGAGTTTGTTTGTTTTGCCTGAGCAATTGCGTGAGCAACAAGAAACTGCCTAAAACTTGAAAAATCTGTTATCTGTATTTCATTATGATGTAAGGAGATTTGCTCACCACAATAGGTATTGTTATTATACTTGGATATAATTTAGAGAATATTTATTTGAATTGAATGATACTTCCATTTTCATTTTGTCTGCCAGATTTATTTGTCTTGTTCAGTGACCCATCATGGCACTGGTGATGAGAACGTGGGTAACACAAGTACCATCTTAACTATCAAAAAGGAAAAATCTCCACTTTAAAAGATCACATTTAATCAGAAATATCTTGTCATAAGTTAACAAAATCCTTCACTCTTTCATTCAGCCAAGAACACTGTAAAATGCCCCAAATCTAAATGTAGTACATTACACATACACAGTGCAACTGCAAATAAGAATAATTCCTGATGAAAAAATAGATATCTAAAATGTGAGTGTCAGCTTGTATCTTTGATATCTTCTGAGTCCACTTTTATGTAGTGTTAATGAAACCTCAAGCTACATATTAAAATACTGTATGATTACAAAATAACACATGCAGAACTCTCACAATGTGGTTAGACTCTGGTAAATATCAGGGACAGGGTTTCATAACTCCTCATTTCTCTACTCACACCCTGGGTAATCTCATATTACTTTATCATTTTAAATACCACGTACAGGCTAAATTTATATGTATGGCTTGGATTAGATCTAGTCCTGAACTCCAGATTCTAAAAACTAATGGTATATTCAGCATCTCCGATTGATTATTGAAAAAAAATCTCCATTACAACATGTCACAATCTGCTCTTTTTACATACTTGCCCAGACACTTAATGGTGTCTATTCTATTTAAACCACTAAGTTACAAACAATGACTGCCACCTTTGTCTCTGTAGTTTTCTTCTACCTTATATCCTCTCCACAAACAAATTGTTTTATTTTAAACACGTAACCAGAATCTGACAATGTCTCACTCATCCATTGTTACCACATGAGTCCAAGCTCCATCATCTCTCACCTAGATTATTATAATAACCTCTCTACTTATCTAAACATGTATATCACTTCCTCCATAGTATATCTGTAGAATGAATGCTTTAAAACATGTGTGTATTCCCATCTTTCTCAGAGTAAAGTTAACATTTTACACATAATTGAGGCCACCACTAAGTATGTGAGCTCAGCTACTATGGTGTTCTTGAAGTTCTGATACCAAAATCATAAAAAGACATTACAGAAAAAGGTAATTATGGAACAGTATGCATTAGCACAGAGATGCAAATATTCTAAACAAAATTTTACAAAATAAAATCCAATAATATATGAAAGGATATTAACTGATGATCAAGTGGAATTTATCCCTGAAATGCAAGCTTATTTTAATATTTAAAATAACAATCAATATAACTTGACAGATCAATAAAAGAGAAAAAATATCATCTCAATAGATGCAGAATAATATTTGACAAAATGTAACATGTATTCCCAATAAAAATCCTCAGTAAACCAGAAATAGGAGACCTCCTATACCTGATAAAAGGAAGCATTGAAAAACTTACAGCTAAAATCATACTTAATGGTAAAGGACTGTGAGAGTGCTTTCCCTCTAAGCTTAAGGAAGACAGGTATTTCTGATCTTACCACTTCTGTTCAACATTGTATAATAATTCAAGTAGAAGATGAAAAAACACCTAGATTGGAAAGAAAGAAATAAAAACTGTCTTTAATTGCAGATGACATGATTGTGTATATAAAAAAAAAAACCTATGGAATATACAAGGAGGCTAGAACTGATAACTGAGTTTACAAGGTTGCAGGATGTGAGATCAATATACAAAAGTCAACTGTATCCATATACTAGCAATGAACAATTAGAAATTGAAATGATAAAATAATGTCATTTACCATAGCATCAGAAAAGAGAAATGTTTAGTGATAAATCTGACAAAAGATGTGGAAACCATGTGCATTGAAAACTATAAGCTATTGCGTGAAAACTCAGTAAAAACCTCTATAAAAAGAGATACATACCCTGTTCATAGGTTAAATTGATCTTTAGATTTAATGCAATCTCAGTAAAAATCCCAGAAGTCATGATTTGTGAGGTAAAAATTGATAAGTTGATTTTAAAATCATATCAGAATGCAAAACATTAGAATGCCAAAACAACTTTGAAAACAGATCTTGAAGCTGGAGGTATAACACCCTTTGGTCTGATTTCAAGACTCATTATAAAGGTACATTAATCAAGAGAGTGTGAGATTGGCATAAAGACAAGCAGATAGATCAATATAACAGAGAAGAGATTCCAGAAATATATAGAATTGTATATCTGCTTATTGACAAAGTTTGGACAACTGCTTATTGACAAAAAAGCAGTTCCATGGATGTAATAATGTTTTTAACAAGTGATGCTGAAACATTCACGTATTTATATGTGAAACAGAGCAACACACTTCATACCTCACACTATAGAATCCAAAACTGAAAAGTTCTAGGAGAAAATCTTTGTGACCTTTGTTTAGTCTAAGATTTCTTAGACACCATATAACAATATGTAGCAATAAAAATTGATAAATTGAACTTCATCAAAACTGAAAATGTCTACTCTTTGAAAGACAATTTAGGCGAATGAAAAGGCAAGCCATGGACTCAGAAAATATTTGTAAATTATGTATCTGACAAAGGCCTGTGTCCAGATTATATAAGGAGTTTTCAAACTCAATAAGGTAACAGCAACCAAATAAAAATATGGGTTAAAGGTTTGAATACACACTTGAAAAAAGAAGATATGTAAATAGTAAACAACCACATCAAAAATGTTTGATATCATTAGTCAAGAGAGACATGTAAATTAAAATCACAATGAGAGACCATCAGAAATTACTAGAATGGCTAAAATTAAAAAGATATATCAAATGTTGGAAAGGATATGGAGGAATAGTAACTCTTCTCCATTGCTGATGGGAATGTAAAATGGTACAGATACCCTGAAAAATAGCTTGACACTTTCTAGAAATTAAACATGCTCCTATCATATGATATATCATTCATATGATTGATATATCATATGATATCATATCATTACTAGATATTTACTCAGGATAAATGAAGGCATGTATCTATTCAAACACATGTATAAGAATATTTATAGAAACTTTACTGGTAATAGCCAAAAATCTGAAAACAACCGAAATGTTTATGAGCAAATGAATGCTTGAATAAGTTGTGATACTTCTGTACAATGGAATACACTCAACAATAAAAAATAAGAATTTTTGATACATGCAAGTATATGGATAAGTCTCAACATAATTATGTAGAATAAAGGTATATAAAAGAGTACATACTATACTATTTATATAAAATTCTATAAAATGTAAACTAATCTGTAATGGTCAGTTGTTGGTCAGTGGTTGGCTGGAAATGGGAAGGGATCAGGAATGGCAGTGGGGTCATAAAAAAAGGGCACAGGAAACTTTTGCGGGTGGTTGATACATTAATATCTTTAATTATTGTGATGAATTCACAGATATATACAAGTGTTAAATCTGATCAAACTGTAAACATTAAATATGTAGAATTACTCTATGTTAATTGTATCTACTATATGTTGCTAAAACAAGAAATAGTCAATGTTTGAATTCAAAGTGTTTTTTGCTCTGATGGCTAAATGTAAAAAATGAAAAATTATTTAGGATTATATATGTTGTAACCAGTGCCAATCTCAACTTCAATGTTTTTAACATTTTCGTTTTAAGAAACATATTTTTCTCATGATCATATGTAAATCATAAGAAAAAGATCTTATAAAATTTTCCTTTAAATGTATTTTTTCCCCTAACTGAAATGTAATTTTAACAAAAACAAAGTGTTTGCAGCAGTAAGTGAAGCATACTGATAATTTATCCACGAAGCATGGGTGTGTTCAAAAACCACAAGTGTAGGAGGCAAGACACCAACTTGTAGTTCATTCACCATCACTGGTGACTAGTCACTCCAATAAAAGTGTAACCTGAGGAGGGCCACTTAACAGTGTCCTTCAGGGTTTAACAGGGACACAGGAGTTTGTATTTCTGGGCAGACAAATGTGATAACAGGTAAATCTTTGGCCATCCCTTTAAGTAAGGTAAATTTACAAAGGAGCTTATTGGATGCTAGCTATTTTCCCACTGCAACTCTGTCTGAAGTTCTAGAGGCTGCAAGTTTGGCCAATTTAACCCAAGAGACTTAACCTAGGTGTAGATACTTGCTGTCTTTGAGATAGAACACATACACTCATATTTTAATATGCTTAGTGTGACCTGTATACACTTTAGGTGAAAATATGATGACATAGGTAACTAATCTAAGAGATTCTTCATACAGTAATGAGGGAGTAATGTAAAAAGAAAGTAAATTCACTCAAATAAAGCAAAGTCAGTATTGGCTTCTAAGTCATTTTGATTCCTTCTATGATTTAGAATAATAGATATGTGGTTAAACAATATAAGAAAAATAATCCTTTGTGGTGCCTGGCTGGTTCAGTCAGAAGACTGCAACTCTTGAGCTCGGGGTTGGGAGTTCAAGTCCCACATTGGGTGGATAGATTGCTTAAATATAATATCTTAAAAAAAATAGAAATAGCCTATAACATGGACACTGTGCCCTAATTAGTCCAGCCCTGGAGTCCTGAGTTAATGAGGATCTAGAACACTGCACTTTCCTCTAACCCTTCTTTGTCCTCAAGCTATACAACCTGGAGGAGGTTCTAATTTTCCCTGCATATGTATTTAATACTTTTGTTGCTCCTCCATGAATTCTTTTATTATTATTATTGAAGTATAATTGACATATATTAGTGTCAGGTGTAAAATAAAATGACTTGATATTTGCATGTACTACAAAATAATCACAGTATCTAGTTAACATTGTTACTATGCATAATTACAAAATGTTTTTCTTCTGATGTGAACTTTCAAGTTTGCATGTTTTATATATGCAGTATCATATTATTAACTATAGTCGTCATGTTGTATTTTCATCCCTATGACTTGTGTATTTTATAACTGGAAATTTGTACCTTTTGACTTTTTTCACTGATTTCTCCCATCTGCCATCTTCCACCTTTGGCAACCACCAATCTGTATCTACAAGCACGTTTTTTTTTTTTATTGTTGTTGTTTGTTTTTGTTTTTGTTTTTTTAAGATTCTACATATAAATGAGATGAACCAGCATTTGTCTTTCTCTGCCTGACTTATTTCATAATGCCCTCAAGATCCATCCATGTTGTTGTAAATAACAAGATTTCATTCTTTTTTGTGGATGAATAATATTCCATTGTGTATTTATACCACATTTTCTTTATCCATTCATTCATGATTGGACACTTAGGCTGTTCCATGTCTTGGCTATTTTAAAGAATGCTGCAATGAACATGGAGATACAGATATCTTTTTAAGTTAGTATTTTCTTTTTTTTTTTCTAAAGATTTTATTTATTTGAGAGAGAGTGATAGAGAGGGAGCACACACACAAGCAGGGGAAAGGGCCGAGGGAGAAGCAAGCTCCCCATTGAGCAGCAAGCTGGACATAGTGTTCAATCCCAGGACCCTGAGATCATGACCTGAGCCAAGTACAGATGCTTAACTGACTGAGCCATCCAAGCCCTCCTAAGTTAGCGTTTTCATTTCCTTTGGATAAATCACTAAAGGTGGAATTGTTGAATTGTATGGTAGTTCTATTTTTACTTTTTTGAGGAACTTCCATATAATTTTCTGTGGGGGCTATGCCAATTTACATTCTCAGCAACCATGAACAAGGGTTGCCTTGTCTCCACATCCCAGCTAACATTTCTTTTTTCTCTGACAAGCTTCTTTTTTTTTTTTTTAAAGATTGTATTTATTTATTTGACACACACACACACAGAGATCACAGGTAGGCAGAGAGAGAGGGAAGCAGGCTTCCTGCTGAGCAGGGAGCCCGATGTGGGATTCGATCCCAGGACCCTGAGATCATGACCTGAGCCGAAGGCAGAGGCTTAACCCTCTGAGCCACCCAGGCGCCCCACTGACAAGCTTCTTAATGCATGTGTATCTTTAGTCTGAATCTCTTTTTACCTTTAGTTCCCATTCATTACTCATCACTCACTTTGCAAATTGGTCAGAAATAGGCCATTTCTAAGATGTTTAGGCAGAATTATACTCTATTAGTTGACATCTTCAAGCCCCAAAGCATAAGATCAATTCTACTTACTGGTGCTGCTAATTTTGAAAATGTCTTCTTTTGATTACAGTTATTTCACGGAGTGTTGGATGTGCTTTGGAATAGTCACTGTGTTTGATGATAATGGAAACTCTAATGTTTGTACAGTGAGGCTGTTTGGGCCAATCAGCTCAACTTTTTCCATTTTGACCTACATTTGAATCCTCCTTTCAATTCTGGTCTGTTTTGGGCAGTACTAAACCCCAGTCAGCTTAGTCTAAAGTCCTTTATGTTTATGGTTTTCAGTGATGAAGAGGTATGATTTGTTTTATGGTGTGTGTGTGTATGTGTATGTATGTGCACAATAATGTGCCACATTATTGTTGCAGCATTTACAGAATTAGTTTGTGGGTTTGGCAAAAGTTGTGGAATATAAATACAATTTTTTTTCAAAAAAATATTTTATCACATTTAATGGGTTTTGAATTTTTTTAAAATTCTGAAGTTAGAACAGGGGCTAATCCTTATGAGTGTCAAAGATGTGGAAATTGAAGCAAGTCCCATCAGTGCCTTCATTCTGAGAATAATTTTCCATGCTGGTTGCTATTCTGTGCCCTGCATGAGTGACTCAGTGTGAACCTAAGGACCATTTTAATGTGTGGCATCTGGATGGACACCTGGAAGCTGTGAAGCTTTGAACTAAGGAGCCATTAATGCTAAAAAAAAATTAACATTAATGTTGATTATCCTCTTTAACTTGTTTCACCCACAACTGCTCAATCATTCTGCAACCAGATTACTGCCAGGTCCATATGTTTCTGTGTCACTTAGGCTTGACTAATTAAAATATTCTGTTGTAGGTGCTGCATAAATTTTAAAAGTCTGAAATGTCTCTCTAACCAACTGAAGAGACTTTTAATGTTTTATGAGAGTTAATGTATACGTTTCTTTTAACCTGCCAAATACCAAACATATGACTTAGAATTTTATGTTTTGCTTGGTTTTGATTCAGAACAAAAACAAATCTATGCATATCAGCTGTGTTCTAAACTTTGCCAAATTAAAATACTCTTTATAATCCTGATAGAGTTTTTTTAATGTTTTCCTTTAGATTTACTCTTGCTAATGAATAAGAATATTTTTTAGCCAAAGACTCTATGAGAAAAGGACTAGTTCTCATTGGTAAGGAAAGAAATGCAAACTAAAACATAAAATACCATTTCCTTCTTTCAAATTGTCACTGATATGAAAAGATAATAATCAGTGTTGGCATTCTCAAACACCACTAATGTGAGTGCAAATTGGCAAAATATTTAAACACACAATTTGGCAGCATAGACTGAGTGCTTTGATGTTTTTATTTTGTTTCAGTTTCATTCAAAAAGTATTATGAGGAAATAATCAGATATGTACAAATATTCATCAAAATATTTATCATAATATTTTTTATCACAGTGTTATTTAAAATAGCAGAACTTAGAAATTTAGATGAGTAATAATACAAAGACTCTTCTACATGATAGACAAATGTCTTGTTTAAAATGTTTTTGAAGACTGATACCAAAGGAATTTTCTACTTTTAAATTTATTTGATTTGCTTTTACATTTTTAATTTGTAATTGAAGTATAGTTAACATATTACTTTCAGGTGTACCTCATGGAGAATTGACAATTATATACATTGCAAAATGCTCACCATTATGAGTATGCTACTATCTGTCACCATACAAAGTTATTACAGTATTATTTATTAATTGTATTCCTTATGGTGTAAATTTTATCCCCATGACTTACTTATTTTATAATTGAAAGTTGTACCTCTTAATCCCCTTCACCTATTTCACCTCTTCCCCCATCCCCACAACTACCAGTTTGTTCTCTGTATTTATGAGTCTTTCTTTTTTTGTTTATGTACTTGTTTATTTTGTTTTTTTGAAATTGCACATATAAGTGATAAGAAAGGCATTAGCCTTTCCCTGTCTAACTTATTTCACTCATCGTAATACCTGCTAGGTCCAACTATGTTATCACAAATGGTAAGATTTCATTCCTTTTTATGGCTCAGTATTATTTCATTCACATACACACACACAATCTTCTTTTTTTTTTTTTTTTAAAGATTTTATTTATTTGACAGAGAGAAATACAGCCAGAGAGGGAACACAAGCAGGGGGAGTGAGAGAGGGAGAAGCAGGCTTCCCGCCGAGCAGGGAGCCCGATGTGGGGCTCGATCCTGGGTCTCCAGGATCATGACCTGAGCCGAAGGCAGTTGCTTAACCAACTGAGCCACCCAGGTGCCCAATCTTCTTTATTCTTTCATTTGTTTATGGGCACTTAAGTTGCTTCCATATTTTAGCTATTGTAAATAATGTGGTAACAAACACAGGGGTACATATATCTCTTCAAATTAATGTTTTATACCAAAGGAAATTTTCTTGATATGACTATATAACGTTAAGATTTCCAAGCAAACCAACCCACCACCACCATGTGTATTTACAGAAATACTGAAGGACAGTAATTATCATTCCTTATCTTTAGGGCTATATTTACTTGTTCATTGATTTATTTTAATCTATTTAAACATTTCAGTCAGGATCATTTCTTTATAATCAGGGAAGAGTTATCAGAAATGAATAAGCATAACAAATAATTATTTTAAATAGTTTTAAAATTTATCTCTTAGTAAAGGAATATAGTACATTGATATGGTGCTATTTAATTAAAAATTTTTTTTAAATCTCTTTCTCCAATAAAATTCTGAATTTCTTGAAGTTGAACCTATGCCATTTACTTCATTGTTCTCTTGCATAGTGTCTTTCAGAATGCATATGAATCGACTCTGTGAAGTTTTAGTAAAATATGTATGCCCAGCCCTATTTCTAGAGATTCTATTTAATATGCCTGGGTCACTAGGGACTCTGGTATACACCTGCGTCACTAGGGATTCTGGTATATACAAAATCTGAGTCAGGAGTTCCCTTTTTAAATTTAATTAATAAAGTTAGTGAAAGATATGCTATTACTTACTACCTCATTAATGGAAAGTACTTATTAATACTAAGTTTGAGGGTGCCTGGGTGGCTCAATTGGTTGAGCAACTGCCTTTGGCTCAGGTCATGATCCCGGAGACCTGGGATCGAGCTCCACATCGGGCTCCCTGCTCGGCGGGAAGCCTGCTTCTCCCTCTCTCACTCCCCCTGCTTGTGTTCCCTCTCTGGCTGTGTTTCTCTCTGTCAAATAAATAAAATCTTAAAAAAAATGTAAAAAAAAAAACAAAAAAAAAACAACTAAGTTTGAGTTCGTTCAAATAGGTTCATTTGGGTGCTGGTTCACACTGTAGGGATACCGTGCTATAGAGATTAATTTAAAAAATAGTTGTCTCAGTTCCTTTTGGAGGCTAGCAGAATATAAATAGATACATAATAAAAATAAGTTTTCTCCATCATTAGATTTCAAGTCAGGAATCTCCAGACGCTAGTGGAAATAAAAGAACCAATAAATTAAATCAAGTCAGGTCACATGTAATTTGTTTAAGAATATATGCATTATTTTCATTTTCTGTTACGGAGCAAGGCCCCATATTTCTGTTTTGTTTTGTTTTTGTTTTTGTTTTTTTTACTTCCACTTCTTCCAGCATCACTAAAGAAAATAATTTTCAACCTATTCTCTGATACTTCATAAAATAGAGCAGCAACAAGGATCAAGACAGTAACACAGTGAGTAATTCTGTTATGTAATTAATTGTTTGAAACCATACTACACACACACACACATAAGTAATAAATATTTTCCCCTTTTGATTATTATTTTAACTGATTTGTGTTAGTAACAGTTGTCTGCTTATAGTTACTGAACAGTCAGGCTCTGCTTCAGAGTCAAGCTTAAAAGACAGTGCCCCTTTGACACAGTCTTAAGTGGTTTAAGGAGATTAAAGAAGTGATATCCCTAGCCCTAATTTGAGCCCATGGGAATATATTCTTGTTAATTTTGGTGCTTTCCACCTTTAGCTGTGGAAATGAGCAAACTGTTTTTAGTTAATGTAAGGACATAAAACCAGAATGTTTGCCTTGTAAACGGTGATTAAAATTTAAAATGTTATTGCTAGTTCTACCTTAAAATCATTGCACTTGAACTATTATTAGTTTTTAGGAACGAGTTTTTAGGAGCAAGCTGTTAAAATAATTAAACAAGGAAACCATTATACCAAGGTAACTCCAAGGCAGTATTGGGAACCTACCGGAGCCAACCACAACCTAAGGGGAGTCAGTGCTCTTGGGTCTGAGAAAATGAAGCTTAACAACCAATGGCAGGTAAGTAGACTTTCCCACAGAGAGCTGCTGCTGAAGTCATAGCCAATCAGTTCCTTGCTTTGCTTCTGCATCTTTTCTATAACAACCTCTCCCCCAGCTCCTGTTCTGTCTGGGAGTGCTTTTAACCACTTGTGGTTTGGTGCTGACGAATTGTAATCTGTACACTCAAACACTTGAAAATTTTCATGCGCTTCAGTTTATCTTTTAACAGAATTTAACATAAAATAGAAGTTTCTAAGCAAGATTTTTGATGCTGAATGATACAAACGCATTGGCCAACAAATAAAAATATTTTTGGAGACGTTTCCTTAAATATTTCTAGAGGTTATTACTTTCATAAATGTCTCCAATGTTTAAAATACTACTGTTTTCAAATTCTTCCTTGAGTCTACACAAAAAGCAAGCCTCCTGACTTAGTTTAAAGCTTGCTAATCTCAACTTTTTTTTTGTTCCTGTGTAATAGAAGCATATCTAGTCACAACTTTTGTCAGGATATTTTAGAATTTAAATATCAAAGAAAATATGAAATGTTCAGTAAACTGAATGGGGATAAATTTGGCAGGTAAATACTCTTTAGAAATAGGATTAATTCACACCAACACAGTATGGTAAGTAATTTAGAACCTCTGGGTGAGAAGAAAAAAGAATATGAGGTCCTATCAAGTTTACTGTGTGGCAGGAAACAAAGTACAGGATCGCAGGCCCCACAAGTGAAGTCTGGGGCAGCTTACTTGGTTAACCCTCTTTGGTGAAATTTAGAGCAAAGCCCATGGTTCCTTCAGCAGAGAAACCTACTTCCATGTTCATAATTTTTAAAATAGTAACAAATTTTTGTAATATTATTTTTCTAGACATCCAAAATTGAGCAAAATGCTCCAATGCATGTGTGCGTGTGCACACATGCACACACACACACACACACACACACACACACTTTTTTTAGAGAGAGTGAGTGGAGGTGGGCGGAACAGAGGGAGAGGGAGAGAGAATTCTAAGTGGGCTCCATATCCGGTACTCAGAGAACAACCTAGGGCTCAGTTTCATGACTCTGAGATTGTGACCTGAGCAGAAATCAAGAGCCGACCACTTAACTGACTGAGCCACCCAGGTTTCCTAAAATGTCCCAACGTCTTGAAGACACATCAATTAGCTTTGTGTAGATGATATTAATCTTGAATATAAGCATCTGCTTCAGACTATCATGTACATGAAAGGTATGCAGGCGGCCTTCACTTTGCACAACAGTGCAGAACTATAAAAAATGATTGCACAAGCTGAAATTGGGAAGGTGATTCTAAAACAATGGGGAAAATTATGATTGTTTCATAATCTTTAATTTTTTTCAAAAATATTTAAAAACTCTGATTTGGTTATAAATCTATAGAGAAATGAGCACAATATTAAAACATTTAGTGCACTGTTATTTGAAAATTAGAGACAAAATTTTTTCTTTTTTTTTGGTAAAAATCATATCAAGAACAGTTTGAACAGTGCTTGCTTTCTTTTTGTTGTATAACTTAGAGAGTATTTTTTAATGGCTTGGTAATTATTATACTCTTTTCTAAATTTGGATTAGCTTCCAACAGAATATTGTTTGTGTTGTCAATGTCATGAAACAGCTTCAAGAGTTTCTTTAGTGTGAAGTGCTTTTGCCAGCATCACTTCTTCTGGGCATCTTTATCCCCTTCTTCAGAAGCACCTTCCTCATTGGCTCACCTTTGTTGTGTTCCTCTGGCTGTGTATACATAGTCTAGTAGCAGCCCTGTCAACATTGTTAGGTCAGTTCTTTGATCTAAAATTTCATTTATGTACAATTCAAATCTGGCAAAGTTATTTTCACAGTGAGGTTGAAGTTTCTACCATATTGTATGCATTTTGCTTCCTGCCATGATGCTTGAGTATTCTCAGCTGCATGCTTTATGTCATGTATCTTCCCAAACTCAGCTAAAGAAAAGACATGATCTCAGATTGTAGCTTCAGGAGTCTGTCCAAAAGTCCATCTAAGATAAAAAAAAACTTTAAAAGTTGAAATACCTCCTCAGTCCAGGAGCTGCTTAATCAAGTCACATTGGGGGTAGAAAGGCAGTTTTCACATTTTCATGCAAGTACCCCACAGTGACCTGGAGTATTGTCTACCAGTATTAGTGCCTTCTTAAATGTTCTAGATTATTTTGCCTTTGTATTTCTCTACCTCTGGGAGATAAGGAGGCAACATGACTACATGTTTTGTTGTCTATGCATAAGTAGCAGGTATATGGTGACCAATCACTAATAGACTTTGAAAGAAATGACGTGATTTGTCACTGGTCATGATGTGCATCTGTTATTTACGTAGTGATTTGTGGAGTGAAGAGATAGCAGCCAACAGTTCTTTATCCAGTCACTCAGTTAATATACGCTGGCAGCTTAAATTTGAACAGTGTTTTTTTGAGGGGTGGTGTTATTTAATTAAAACAGAACTGAAATACTGTTCAAAATAAGAACTACTTTTACTAAGCTTAAGTTTATTTGAGGATTCCGTACCCAATTTTTCTCTTCATAAAAATGTGCTTACTTGCTCATTTTTTTTTCTCCAAATGATGGCAGTGAGCTTTAAAATTTAAGAAATAATTTTGATTTGGTAAAACTTTAAAGTATAAATTATTTTAGCTTCCTTACACTAGTAAGTATAGTAGTAGGTGGAATCTGCCTTCCATCCTTATGTGCAGCTCAGGAAGGCAACAGGAAAGGAAGATTTATTTCCATCTCCCTCTGCATATGGTCTGCCAAGCAGCCACTAAAGATTGCATCTCTAGTGCTCTTGTTTGTAGGTATAGGAGATAACAGCACTTTGGACTAAACATAGACCTTCACTATGTTAACCAGACTGTAGTGAATGAAGTCTTGAAGAAGAAAATATGCCTATAATTACATGCATAGCATCTTTAAGAAATTATGGAAATTTGCAGGAATAGGTAATAGGCCCAGGGAAAAATCTTCCTTTTGGCAAATCAACAACAAAAAAAGTTTTCCTCAGGTTCTAGTAACTTAAAACCATTTTTATAAAACAAGTTTGCTGAGATATAATTTACACCACATAAAATGTTCCCATTTTAAGTGTACAGTTCAATGAGTTTTAAAAACAAGGAACACTTGATAAATTTGCATGTCATTCTTGTGCAAAGCCATGCTAATCTTCACTGAGTTGTTCCAATTTTCATTCCAATATATACTGCCAAGTCGAGCACTCTCAGAATTTTAATTTTTGGCAGAAAATTGCCATCTAATATTTTTCAGAACAAAGGGAAAAGAAACATCAGAATTTTTTATGATGGACATTGTATGTATATTTAATATTAATTTTGGAAACACTTAAGATAATATATAGATAGATAAACATCCAGATTCAACCCAAATGTACTGAATCTTCATATTAGCTTTAGTATGTAGTTTTAATTTATATTTTTATAAGTGAAAGAAGACAGTTCCTCAAGGTTAAGAAACTTGACTGAGTGGAAGACTGGTACATTTTGGAGCTAGGATGTGATCTTGTATCTTTTGACTTGCATTGCATTGGGATAGAAGTTTCTCTATCTGGTGATGATCCATCAAGTATGGTAATAATAGGTATGATTTATTTTGGTCTCACATAAACCATTTTAAGTTCTCTGCATGTGGTATTTCATGTAGTCCTTGTGAGAGCTCTATAAAGTAAATGCTATTATTTTCAGTAGTGCATAGATGAAGAACTTGAGGTACAGTGACTTTAGGCATATTGTCCAAAGTCTTAAAAATAATAGGGGACACAGTTGGGGCCCTAGGTCCAGAGTCCATTATACTTGCTTCACATCGTCTTCCCTAATAGCCATTGAGCACAAAGGGAAAAGACAAAGACTAGGGTCCCTTGTTAGAACTTTCCTTCTGGCAGAGAAGGGGCAAGAGAGAGAATGGGAGGGAAAATTTTCATTACTATCTGGACGGGTTTTCTCAAGTATCTCACAAACCACATTCTAATAGTGAATCTTTTCCATGTAAAGATATCTATTTCTAAACTTTTATATTTTCAGATTTGAAGTCTTGATTTATGAATTTTTTTAAAAAGATTGAAATAATTTTCTACTACGCTAATGGAGAATGGAAATTACAGACAGAAGCACATGTGCCCAACATTGAGCCTCAGGATGGTTTTACTTGTCGCTCTCTCTGCCTGAGGTTGCTCTGTCCCAGATATGACATGACTTATCCCCTTACATCATTCCATGTCTTTTCAAAAGTCATCTTCTTAGACCTTCCTATTTATAGTAGTAATCCTCCGTATTCTGCCTTGATTCTCCATTTTATTTTTCTCTCTTGTACTACCTAACCTAAATTCAGACTGATACTTTCAACTCAAATTCCAGACTTCAAGGCTCTTGCTTAACCTCTTTTTTTTTTTTTTTTTTTTAAAAGATTTTATTTATTTGACAGAGAGAAATACAGCCAGAGAGGGAACACAAGTACCCGGAGTGAGAGAGGGAGAAGCAGGCTTCCCGCCGAGCAGGGAGCCCGATGTGGGACTTGATCCCAGGTCTCCGAGATCGTGACCTGAGCCGAAGGCAGTCGCTTAACCAACTGAGCCACCCAGGCGCCCCGCTTAACCTCTTTTTAAGTTTACATCTGCATCTTTACCACTGAGAACAATGGTTATTAAGCCAGTGGAAAATAATAGAAAATCTAATAACTGCTCATTTTTTTTCTATCTACTGCTGCACAATAGTATAGGTATAGAACAGCTACAAAAAATGAAAAATAACACAGAGTTAACTGTTCAGTAATCATTGATGGTAGTATTAGTATTGTTACTACCTATTACCCTGTCCCTCAGTTAGTCTTAGTGCCACAAGTAACTTTGTATTTATGCACTACCAGTCCTTATATCAGAGTCTCTCTGTTCATTTTCCTTGTCAGAACATTGTTCTCTGGTAGATTCCTTAGTAAGTGCTCAAGGGAAAAATATTCCTGGAATTATTGCACACTGGTAAGAATTTACCTAAGCCCTTTGAACTTGAAAATCTGTTTTGTTGGATAAAAATAATTCTTGGCTCACACTTTTCTTATTATTGACTATCTTAAATATGTTAAGTACATTTTCTTTCCTTTCCAAGTCATGTACTCTTTTACCTTTATTTTCTAGGTACCTAAGGGATTTTTTTCCTCCCTCCCTCCCTTCCTTCTCTTTTTTTAAAAAAAATTTTTTTTAAAGATTTTATTTATTTGACAGAGAGAAACACAGCCAGAGAGGGAACACAAGCAGGGGGAGTGAGAGAGGGAGAAGCAGGCTTCCCACCGAGCAGGGAGCCTGATGTGGGGCTTGATCCTGGGTCTCCTGGATCATGACCTGAGCCGAAGGCAGTCTCTCAAACAGCTGAGTCACCCAGGCACCCCCCTTCCTTCTCTCTCTCTCTCTCTTTTTTTTTAAATTTATTTATTTATTTGACAGAGAGAGAGAGAGAGATCACAGGTAGGCAGAGAGGCAGGCAGAGAGAGAGGAGGAAGCAGACTCCCTGCCCAGCAGAGAGCCCAATGCGGGTCTCGATCCCAGGACCCTGAGATCATGACCTGAGCCGAAGGCAGAGGCTTTAACCCACTGAGCCACCCAGGCGCCCCCTTCCTTCTCTTTTTACAGTCACTTTATTTTACTGGAATATGTCTGTTGTTATGGCTCATTTTCTCAGTAATGCTATGTACAGTGTTTCAATATACAGTTCTACATCTTTTATTTTGGGAAACTTTTCTGTAATTACTGGATTTGGTATTTGTTCTGTTTCCTTACTTTGGGTTTCATCTTCTTTCTTCTCCTACTATCCATATGTTCAACTTTTTTGCCTGTATTCAATATTTTTAACTTTCTCTTGATTCTTTCTTTTCTTTCATACTTGTTGACTTCTAAAGTTTTTCTCTCTCAGATTTTATTTTGCTGAAGCTATCATCTGCTGTGTTTATTCCCTATTTATGTTATTTCTACTTTTTGGAATTCTGTTTTTTCTTATTTCTAATTATATCCAGAGTTATGGAACATTGTTTATGAGCTTTTCTAGTTCTGATTTATGTTGTTTTCTTTCGTGTTTACAGCATTTTCTTAATGTTTCTTAGCTAGTTTTGAAATAGTAGGTTACAGTTCTGTGGGTACATTTTTTGGCAGGCTTTTATTGTCTGCCATACATCATTTTGCTTTTTTTCACTCTTCCCCCCCCTTTTTTTCTCTCTTTTTTCTTATGATAACGTTCTATGGGATGTGACCTTGATACTTATATTGCTCATGTTTATATGAAATGAATGTTTTTAAGGCAAGGTTTAGGAAAGTTTATATAACCTTGCAGAACTCCCTCTTCTGTTGCTTTTGTGTTCTTTAATTTGTGGTAATGTGCTCTCTGGGATTTCATTTGGACTTTAACCCCCTTTTACTTTGTTGCTTTTATCCTGTTCGGTTTTTGTTCCCCTTCTAGCAATTTCTTTTCAGTGTGGGTTCCCGTCCTGGAAGGGCCAGTTCTGACAGAGAACAGGTGTTCTCTGTTGCCGGTTGTTCAGTACGTCTTGGAAAGGAGAGATTACATTCACAAACTCCTTATATTTCAGTTGCAGTTTCCATATTGCTCTTTGCTTTCCAATGAATGTCTGTTGGCAGTTTTAGTGTCCTATTCTCAACTCCAAAGATACTGCTCTGTTGATTTCTTCCTTTTCCTCCTAAAGAGATGCAGATATCATGAAGGTTTTTTTTTATTGTTACTTAATTTTTTTTTCAGTGTTTCAAGATTCATTGCCCATTCCCCACACCCAGTGCTCCATTCAATAGGTGCACTCAGTACCCACCACCAGGCTCTCCTATCCTCCCACCCCCTTCCCTCCAAGTCCCTCAGTTTGTTTCTGTGTCCAAAGTCTCTCTTGTTTTGTTTCTCTCCATGAATTACCCTACTTCCCATTTACTTTCCGTCTCCTACTGTCTTCTATATTAACCCTTATGCACCACACGCAAGTGAAACCATGTGAAACTTGACTTTCTCTACTTGGGTTATTTCACTCAGCATAATCTCTTCCAATCCAGCCCATGTTGCTACAAAAGTTGGATATTCATCCTTTCTGATGGAGGCGTAGTATTCCATTGTATATATGTACCACATCTTCTTTATCCATTCGTCTGTTGATGTACACCTTCACTCTTTCCACAGTTTGGCTATTGTGGCCATTGCTGTATGAACATTGGGGTACATAGGGACCTTCTTTTCACTACATCTGAATCTTTGGGGTAAATGCCCAGTAGTGCAACTGCAGGGTCATAGGGTAGCTCTATTTTTAATTTTTTAAGGAATCTCCACATTGCTTTCCAAAGCGGCTGCACCAGCTTGCATTCCCACCAACAGTGTAAGAGAGTTCTCCTTTCTCCGCAGCCTCTCCAATATTTGTTGTTTCCTGACTTGTTAATTTTGGCCATTCTGAGTGGTGTAAGGTGGTATCTCAGTGTGGTTTTGATTTGAATTTCCCTGATAGCTAGTGACACTAAACATTTTTTCTGGTGTCTGTTATCCATTTATATCTTCTATGGAGAAGTGCCTCTTCATGTCTCTTGCCCATTTTTTGATGTGTTCATCTTCTTTTTGGATGTTGAGTTTGAGTAGTTCTTTATAGATCTTGGATACCAGTCCTTTGTCTGTAGTGTCATTTGCAAATATCTTCTCCCATTCTGTGGGTTGCCTCTTTGTTTTGTTGACTATTTCCTTTGCTGTACAGAAGCTTTTTATTTTGATGAAGTCCCACAAGTTCACTTTTGCCTTTGTCTCCTTAGCCTTTGGAGACATGTCTTGAAAGAAGTTGCTGTGGCTGATGTCAGAAAGGTTACTGCCTATGTTCTCTTCCAGGATTTTGATGGATTCCTGCCTCACGTTGAGGTCTTTCATCCATTTCAAGTTTGTCTTTGTGTGTGGTGTAAGAGAATGGTCTAGTTTCATTCTTCTATATGTAGCTGTCCAATTTTCCCAGCACCATTTATTGAAGAGACTGTCTTTTTTCCACAGGATATTTTTTCCTGCTTTGTTGAAGATGATTTGACCATAGATTTGTGGGTCCATATCTGGACTCTCTACTCTGTTCCATTGGCCTATTTCTCTGTTTTTGTTCCAGCACCATGCTGTCTTGGTAATCACAGCTTTGTAATAAAGCCTGAAGTCAGGTAACAAGATGCCCCCAGTTTTGCAAAGACCCTATCAAAAAGGAGAACTTTAAACCAATATCACTGATGAATATGGATGCCAAGATTCTCAACAAGATCCTTGCCAACAGGACCCAACAATACATTAAAAAGATTATCCACCATGACTAGGTGGGTTTTATCCCAGGGATGTGAGGGTGGTTCAACACTCACAAAACAATCAACGTGATAGAACAAATCAAAAAGAGAAGAGAGTAAAACCACATGGTACTCTCAATTGATGCAGAAAAGGCATTTGACAAAATACAACATCTGTACCTGATCAAAACTCTTCAAAGTATAGGGATAGAGGGAATTATTTCTCAACCTCCTAAAATCTATCTACAAAAAACCCACAGTGAATATCATTCTCAACAGGGAAAAACTGACAGCCTTTCCTCTGAGATCAGGAACAAGACAAGGATGCCCACTCTCACCACTACTGTTCAACATAGTGTTAGAAGTCCTAGCAACAGCAATCAGACAACAGAAAGAAATAAAAGGTATCCAGCTTGGCAAAGAAAAAGTCAAACTCTCTCTCTTTGCAGATGACATGATACTCTATGTGAAAAACCCAAAAGACTCTACCCCCAAACTACTAGAACTCATACAACAATTTGGTAATGTGGCAGGATACAAAATCAATGCAGAGAAATCAGTTATGTTCTTATATGTTAATGAAAAATAGAAAGGGAAATCAGAAAATCGATTCCGTTTACTATAGCACCAAATGCCATAAGATACTTAGGAATAAACCTAACCAAAGAAGTCAAGGATCTGCACTCGAGGAACTGCAGAACACTCATGAAAGAAATTGAAGAAGACACAAAAAGATTGAAGACCATTCCATGTTGGGACCTCCTGGCACCCGCGAGTTTGCGGCCATTAGTGGAAGTCGGCTGGGGTGGCCTCTTGGGCTTCTCCGGAATACTTCTGCCTATGTGACCTATCTGAATCTTCCTGCCGGTGGATCTTAGCCTGAGGGCAGACTGGCAAACTTACCCCGCCCAGCAGTCCAGTCTGAAATCTGCCTAAGGCCTTAGTGATAGCCACTAATGAGCTCCTATTGGCCCCTGCTACTTCTTTTACTCCCTCCTTTCCTCTCTGTATAACTGTGTCTCTGATACAATAAAGCTGAGATTGCTGAGCCTTCATGGGTGACTCAAATCCCGGCCCGGTGTGGTTTCTTTCCTGGTTTCAGGGGGGTGGCCAGGCCGTTAACACTTACCATCTCACTCAGCCCCTGGAGCATAACAGGCTGGTCCAGTTATCCTTCCCCCGTACCAGTGTTGTGGAGAGAGCAACAAGTCCATGCTCATGGATCAGAAGAATAAACATTGTCAAAATGTCTATACTGCCCAGAGCAATCTATACTTTCAATGCCATTCCTATCAAAAGTCCACCAACATTCTTCAAAGCTTGGAACAAACAATCCCACAATTTATATGGAATCAAAAAAGACCCTGAATTGCTAAAGAATTGCTGAAGATATCATGAAGTTTTAAGTCACAATGGTTTGCCTCTGCCCCATGTATTTTGGAGCTTACGGGGATAATTATTCATCAAGTTTTTTAAAAGATTTTATTTATTTATTAGAGAGAAAGTAAGCAATCGAGAGAGAGTGCGCGCGAGAGAGCATGAGAGGGTTGGCACAGGGAAAGCACAGTCAGAGAGGGAGAAGCAGACTCCCAACTCGGCAGGGAGCCCACCCAGACCATGTGGGGCTGAATCCTGGGACAGCTGGATTATGCCCTGAGCTAAAGGCCAATGCTTAACTGACTCAACTGCCCAGGTGCCTCTCATCTAATTTTATTTTATTTTTAAATTTAAAAAAATTATTTGAGAGAGATAGTGAGCAAGCACAAGCAGGGGGGAGGGGCAGAGGGAGAAGAAGGCTCCCCACTGAGCAGGGAGCCACATGTGGCATTCAATCCCAGGACCCTAAAATCATAACCTGAGCCAAAGGCCAAAGCTGAACCTGCTGAGCCAGGCAGGTGCCCTCTAATTCTATTTTAAATGCTGTCCTGGGCACCTGGGTGGCTCAGTGGGTTAAACCCTCTGCCTTCACCTCAGGTCATGATCTCAGGGTCCTGGAACCGAGTCCCACATCGGGCTCTCTGCTCAGCGGGGACCTGCTTCCCCCTCTTTCTCTGCCTGCCTCTCTGCCTATTTGTGATCTCTCTCTCTCTGTCAAGTAAATAAGTAAAAATCTTTTTAAAAAAAAAGAAATAAATGCTGTCCTGCTTTGCTGGTTTTGCCATCTAAATGTTCTTGTGTTTTTTGTGGGGATATTGTGGGATTAAAAGACTGCATAGCCATCTTTAATATCCCAGAATCCTCCCTCCTATGAAAATTTTCAACATGTACCTTTAATTGCATGACAGCCATTGACTATACTCAGTAAATTCTTTTTAATATTAATTGAGTTACATAATATGTACATATATATTAATATACTAAAGTAAAAAATTATCAGTCACTTAACCTGAGACTTATAATGGTCTTTTTTTTTTAATTTCTTTTGTCTCCATTGTATTCCTTTTTTTTTTTTTTTTACAATTTTTTTTTTTAACTTTAAATTTATTTTATCTTTTTGTGTTCCAAGATTCATTGCCCATGCCCCACACCCAGTGCTCTTTTATAAATACTATTATTCTGGGAGACCCAGGTCCATCTTGAAATAAATTCATATAAATTTTACCTCAGAGTAAACAACAAATTCTTCTTTTTTTAAATAGTGATACAGCTTTCAGAGTCATACTATTCTGGTATGAGTAGAAACAATCTCAACTGATTGAATGCTCGCTCAGGTTTCCCTTCAAACGATCAAGTTTGAAGTGGTTTAAGGGACAATTATACTTAGATGATGGAAATATGAAAAAGAATAAAAAGGAAAGCATTGCACTTACTTGGAGGCAGTTCTTTTCCTTTGAGGTAGGGTGTTTATTGTAGGTTATAGGAAACTATTGGCCTATTCATGGCATTAGTGGTAGCCATTTCTAGACAAGGGAAGACTTTCACATATAACTCTTAGAGTGCTGTGAAATGATCCAAATTGGAAGGCAAGGAAATGAAAACGTGTATTTGCTTGAAAGACCGTGTATACTCATAAAAATGAGCTGATATGGTGGGTCTTTCATCCCAATCCCTGCAGATAAAAAGCTATCTCCACATGATTTGCTCAAGCCCTCTTACCTCACTTCACAGTGCAAAGAATCATGATTCAGAACCGGGTAGGTTTGTTTTATTTTGTTTCATTTTGCTTTTTGGTCAAGTTGCTATGGTGACATAAAAAAAAGAACTCTAAATGTTCATGCAATTGGAATATTTCTTTTATCATGTCTTCTAGTAAACTACATAAATGCTTTTTTTTTTTTTTCTTAAAAGGGAATGTTTAAGTGAATTCCTACACCTTTAAGAGATTCTTCCCCTCCTCCCTCAGTAGCTAGGTTTTCCATACTATGGACAGATTTCCCATGTAAATCTGGTTTTCTTCTTCATTCTTTTTTTTTTTTTTAATAATAAGCAATAGAAAAGAATTCTTTATCTGTTATAAAAGCGTACATGAATTTTGTCTCTGCTCAGTGTCTTTATTTGTTAACACAGTCACAATGAACAGAGAAATACTCCTATGTGCTACAAGTACTCCTGATCCCATGTACTCTCCATTGTTAATTAATTTTTCTTCTAAATGAATTTGGATTGGTTTGGAGGGGGGAAACAGATTTTAAATTTTATTTATTTACTCATTCCTGCAGTATTTTCTGAGATGTCTATGTGGATGTGGATGCATGAAATAAGAAAAAAAGCCTGTTCATTGATTTTTTTTCTCCACAATTCCATGCAGACATTTGGGGGCCAGGAAGATATTTTCATTTTGTAGTTGCTATTAGACATAAGTAATTGAGAATTTTACATGAGGAATAAGAGATGTGGTGCATCTTAGACTTTTTCAGGCTGATATTATTAATGAAAAAATAGACTTATGGAAATACTAGCGTCCAGTATTTAATCTGGCATGCAGATTATTGGACAATATTATCCTGGGAGATGAGTGTTTTTTTGGATACTCATATCAAATGTTCCTTAAGATTGAGCAGTTTTGAGATGAGACCATTTACTCTATAGATTGAACCGAGATTTTACCGAAGTACAAAACGGACACAATATATTCATTTATTCATCCATTCAGTAAGAACTTATTAATAATATGTGTTTTAGGTTTGTTGCAACATATGCTGCCATCCTGTTCTCCTCAAGTTTTGTTTATAGAGATATTTTTTACTAGCGTGTATTTTGCTTTGCTTTGTTTTTTGCTTTTGCTTTTGTTTTTTGTGACTATTTATGCTGATAATTATGGTTCCTGGTTCTAGATCTGTATTCTGCAGTGAAATTTCAGTGTAATCTCTCACCAGATATTTATTCCCTTTTCATTTTTGTGGAAAAAGGGGGGAAAACTGCTCTTACCATCTGCTGTTTGTGGAAATGAGATTAGAGCAGGTATAAGTTAGCCAGAACTTGGGAAGCATCTCACATTACTCAAATGGATGATGCTGAGGAGTGATAATGATTGTGAGATTGATATCTTTTTTTAGACAATGAAGCTGAGAAAGATAGTTAGTTGGCTTTTTGACTGTATTGGGTATGTGCAAAACCTTACCTCAAAACAAGGGTTAGGTAATAGGTACAAATGAAAACTGTGAAGTTTTGCTAGGGATCAGCAAGATAAGCATGAAAAGCCTTTTTCATATAAACCTTAAGTCTTAGCTCTAACCTTAGTTTTACCCACAAAACCAGGTGCTAGAGCTAAGTGAGCATCTTTCCTTCCATTCTGTTTTCTTTTCCAAATTAGAGGAAATATTTTAAGGGAAAAGGGGTGGGGCTGGGGGCACATATGATGGGTGTACTTTATGACTGGCCAAGAAAGAAAGAAATGATGACCATTTCTTCCTGTCAGTGACATATTATAAGGGACCTGAAGCAAAATAATATCATAACGAAAGGGTTGCTCTCTAGCTGGATCAGATCAAAGTTAGGGATTCTACCTAAAATATGAATTCCTAGAGGAAAAAATATATTAACATAGAAACTTAATGATGGAATTGAAATTATCCTTTGATAGATGTCCGCTTTGCTTATATATTTGCAGTGAGGTAGTAAAATGTAAGAAATGTCCCCTACTGGCATTGTAAAAATACGGGTATTGTAATTAATTAAGATGATATATTGAAACATTGGCAAAGTTTAGTGTTTGCTAATACATATGTGGCACAATTTCATCCAGGGTTATTGTTGTTGTTATCTAATCTCACAACATATGCTTTTTTAGGACTGTCATCATTTTAGAATTTACAAAGGAAATAAAAATCAGGGTATTATCTGACTTTTGTTCCTGAGAAACTAATGAGTAAGAGTCATTACTCATAACAGAATAATTAATTGGGTTTCCACTCTGTGCCAGACAGTGAGCTGGGATCTGGGCTCACTTAGATAAGAAGCAATTCTTTTTCTCATGGCGCTCACAGTGTAGGGAGAGACAGGTAAACAAATCATTGCCATATAAGTTGATAAATGCTATAATAAATGTATGAACAGATGCCATGAACACAGAGGAGGGTGTATTTAAGTGCCTCCACCAGAAAGCAAGGGTTATCAGAGTAGCTGGTACATGTCTTGTAACAAGACTTCACAAAGTTGAAAAGGAAGGGAGAGGGAAAGCCACTTAAAAACATTAGCAGCAGGAGAGATACACAAAGGTTGCATGAAGGCAGGGTCAATTTGAGAAATAGCCTTGCTATGATGTCAAAGAGTTAGAATTTTTTTTTTATGATTTTATTTATTTATTTGAGAGAGAGAGAGAGAGAGAGCATGAACCAGGGAGGGGCAGACTCCCCACTGAGCAGGGAACTTTATGCAGGGCTCAGTCCTGGGAATCTGGGATCATGACCTGAGCTGAAGACAGATGTTTATCTGACTGAGCCACACAGGTGTTCGTAAAGAGTTAGAATTTTATTGAAGAAATAAGAATATATCCTAGTTTATAGATACAATCAACATAGCTTAGTCAAATTATAATGAATATTGATGGTTCATCTACTATGTGCCAGGCTATCATGTACTTTTTATGTGCCACATAGTACACTGAAGTTGGAGATGAAGAATTAAACAGGTGTGATAGTTACATGGAGGAAGAAGAGAAGATGACTGGTAATAGAAAATTAAAAGAGGCTTAAGCAAAAGAATGTTTATTCCCACAGATCAATGAATCAGCAGATGAACATTGCCTGTGTGGATTTAGGGGCTTATGCTGTCATCAGCCCCAAGGATCTTTCCCTCTTTTATCTTTAGCTTGTGACCTTATTGTCAAAAAATGACTCCCAAAGCTGCTAGTATCATATTCTTATATAACCAGTCCACATATAGTAAGGAATAAGAGAAAGGCTGAGAGTTTTAGTCTTCCATTTGTGAGGCATGCTTTTCTGGAAAGACCCTTAGAAGAGTCTTCTCTGTTTCATCTCTCTCATTGGAGATAACTTACTATATAGTCATCAGAATTTTCAAGGGAGGTTGGGAAAGGGAATAATATTTATTTTCAGCCTTTAATATAGGTGGTGATATTTGCAGTGAGGGAAAGGGGGTAGAAAATGGCTTTTAATTAGTAATCAACAGTGTTTGACTCTTCTTAGGTAAAATTCATATTTGAGAGTCAAGAGCAAGAAGACATGGTATTAAATTAGATACAGAAATAGGGAGAAGACCAGATAATGGTGATGAATTTGACAAATGAGCAGTCACTACTGGCTTTTACTCTGGAAATTCCAGTGGGGTTTGTTTTAGGAGCCAAAATTCAGTGTGCTAAGAAGTGAATTGGTGGTGAGGAAATATATACAGAAACTGCTTTCCAAAAAACAACAAACAAACCAACAATTCTGGTAAAGAGGACAGAAAGAAAAAGCCTGTGTTGGAGTGAGATTAATGAAAAGCTTTTTATTCAGCAGATGGGACATAATTGATCATATTTACATGCTTTGGTGGGGGGTGCACATAGATGGGAAAAATATCAGATATAAGAACTGGGTGTGGTAATTGATAGTTTAGGGTTCCAGGGTAGATTAGAATAGATGAATCAGGGAGGAGGAATTATTTTTATATTCAGAAGGAGAATGAGGCTAGAACATGGACTTTGGCATAATTAGCCTATAGATGGTGATTAAAATCTAGCCTAAGACCAGAACAGAGATCAATTCATAGATGAGTTTGGAAATTAAAGGAACTCAGGAGCTTCTGCCTGATGACCTCTGTTTCTACTGAAAATTTGGAAATAATGTCAGATACTGAAACTCTGTATGTGTAGAAAGGGAGAGGGTGTGATGGGTGGTAATGGTGAACTAGAATAGTTTAAGATGGGGTTATAAATTTGGAATAGCCAAGGCATGAAATTAAAAATAGTTTTATTAGGGATCAGTAAAAGGACTGTTGGAATATATTCAGTACTAGATTGTCATTAAAAACATACCTTTAAATAATGCAGACTTATATGGGTACATTTTCTTCCATAGTGCTCAATAGCCAGTAAGCACAAGTAAATAAAGCCATTACTTCGAATGAGCTAGGGTTAAACATTATCAGGGAAGAGAGGCTATGACTATAATAGAGCAACCCAGAATATCATTAAAGAGAGATCAGGATGTTGAGCGTAAAATGAGAAAAATGAATCTATGAGGAATGCTATCAGACTGGAAAAATAGAAAAGGTCTGTAATTTTATATTGTGTCTGTATTCCTCACAAAACTCCATTTCTTTAGTACTTAGTAGTCATATTTATCTGGCTGTATAGTCAATTCCCAGCCGTAGTTAATTAGCCCAAGGGACAATACTTGGTAGTTTTCATTGGCCTGTGAATCAACAGCAGATTATTGAGAAATAAGTTTTTTTCTTCCATGAACTGGAATTCAGAAACAGTCATTAAATTTGGGTTAGGCTTGCATTGAGATAATGCAAATAAAAGAGATTTATAGTCAGATTCATCTACTGCTACATGGCAAAGCAGACAATGCTGATGTCCAGTAAGAAAAGAAACATACAGAGAGACCAGGGATGAACAAATAAAGAAAATACTACTTGGGACCTTGATGTCTCTGCAGTTTCTGATTCTAACACCTTTTGAAGTTTGGCTTTATTTATACTATTCATTTGATTCTGTGAGATATGCCTGCATTTTAGATAAGGCTTTCCTTTTATTCTTGAGATACTTTAAGTTGGCATTATTTAAATCCCAAAGGGTCTTATGAAGGCCTGGATCAAAGGACTGGAGGTCTACACTAATCAAAGAAGAGATTTAGTGCTAATGGGTGTTCTGGAGAGATAAAATAATAGGAAACTTTATGAGAGAAGTGTTAGAAGGATGGCATGGAATTAAATATTTTTTCATTTTGAGAATTTCAGAAGTAAGTTAAGTAGCTATAAATGATGATACTCTATTGTAGGGCACTAGAAGAATGCACTGTAGAGGAGTAGAGGTCAAGTGTTTAGGCCAAAGAGTGAAGAAATGATTAGGATAGATTTTTAAATTAGCTAGGAGTTGTAGTGAAACAAAGAGTTGGTCAACAAATACTTCACTGAATACGGAAGTATGATCTAAAGTTTGGTAGATAAATTCAAGTATTGTGGAAAGGGTGAGCTAAGATGGCATGAACCTCAAAAGATGATTCCTGGAAGTACAAAATCACAATGGTATAGAAAGAATGATGAGGAAAAGAAAAAGTCTTCCTTGCATTCTATCTGTGAGCTGCTTGGCTACTAGGGAGTAAGTCATCTCCAGTGAATAATTTCCCATTCAGTGTATTTGAACATCATTATTTACTGACAACAAATCCTAAGGGAATTTTATGGGATACAAACAACAAAACAACAACAACAATGACAACAAAAACAGGAAATCCTCAGAAAGGAGAAATCACAAAGAAAATAACCAACTATTAATACTAACATGGTGTTTGACTATAGAATCTTTTATAAATAGTCTATATAGAATCATCTATACTTCGGTAAATACACTTATGTGTGCACTTTCTGAATGAGAATATTAATTTTGGTTGTCAGAGTCTAAACTCTGAGGGAGTCCCACTTGCATATCAAATGCCAGGCATCATGGAATAATCACCCACATAAATCATACTGTCCAAGAAGCAGGGGAAAGCAATTTTAGGGCCATATAGTCAATGCAACTATATTTATTTATCCAATTCTAGCAGTTGCTTAGTGGTGATGTCCTTTAAGTAAAGTGGTCAAAGAGAACAAGAGGACAAGAGGAAAAAAGACAGACTTCTTGAAAATAGTGTTTTAGGCTTTAAATTTAGACTTAGATATTTTAATATTTTCAAAACTTGCTTTCACAGTGTTTGTGATTTATTCTGCTTCATATGCACTCCTCCCTCACTTCGTATAATTGGCTTTGGTTTAGACAAGCTCAGCATCCTGTCCTCTAAACAATTAATAAAATTCATTTTAAGTTTCAGGTTGTTTTGTGAATGTATACCTTGCTTTACTAATGGAACTGTAAAATTCTCAAAAGTGGAACATTTTACTTTTATAGTCACACAGTTTCTAAAACAGTGTTTGAGCATATAGTAGGTGTGTGGTGAGTGGATATTGCCTAAGGGATTGACTGATGGAATTACCAAGTGCAAGGCAAAGATGTCCAAACAGAATCTATGAGGAGAGGATAAAGGGAAGGTTATTGTTGCTAATTGTCTTTCTGTATCAGATCTAGCTCCAAAAAGATTGATTAGTACATTCTTTGAGAAGAGAAGGATTTTAACCAAATCGTTTATTGCTAACACATCCATGTTCTGGTAATGAAGGTGTAAGTAGCATAAATGCAATTAGTAGATTTTGGGAAGGGTAGGAAAGATTTTTTTGTTTGTTCTTATTATTTATTTTGTTGGGACTATTTTTTTTAAGATTTATTTATTTATTTATCAGAGAGAGAGCACAAATAGAGGGAGCAGCAGGCAAAGCAGGCAGAGGGGGAAGCAGGTTCTTGCCTGAGCAAGGAGCCTGATGTTGGACTCAATCCCAGGATCCTGGGATCATGACCTGAGCCAAAGGCATATACTTAATAGATTGAGCCAACAAGGTGTCTCTTGTTGGGGCTTTTATTTTTTTTAATAATAATTTATTTTATTTTTTCAGTGTTCCAAGATTCATTGTTTATGCCCTACACCCAGTGCTCCACACAATTTGTGCCCTCAATACCCACCACCAGACTCACCCATCCTCACAACCACCTCCCTTCCAAGACCCTCAGTTTATTTCTGAGTCCAAAGTCTCTCATGTCTCATCTCCCTCTTTAATTTGCCCCAGTTCACATTCCCTTTCTTTTCCTCCCTGTCCTCCATGTTACTCCTCATGCTCCACAAGTAAGTGAAACCATATGATACTTGACTTTCTCTGTATGGCTTATTTCACTCAGCATAATCTCCTTGAATCCAGTCCATGTTGCTGCTAAAGTTGGGTATTCATCCTTTCTGATGGAGATGTAATATTCCATTGTATATAAGGACCATATATTCTTTATTCATTCATCTGTTGAAGAACATCTTGACTCCACAGTTTGGTTATAGTGGCCATTGTTGCAATGAACATTGGAGTACATATAACCCTTCTTTTCAATACATCTGTATCTTTGGGATAAATACCCAGTAGTGTAATTGCAGGGTCATAGGGTAGCTCTATTTTAATTTTTTAAGGAATCTCCACACTGTTTTCCAAAGTGGCTGCACCAATTTGCATTATAACAGCCTAAGAGGGTTCCCGTTTTTCCACAGCCTCTCCAACACTTGTTGTTTCCTGTCCTATTAATTTTGGCCATTCTGACTGCTGTAAGGTCAGGTCTCAATGTAGTTTTGATTTGAATTTCCCTGATAGCTAATGATGATAAACATATTTTCATGTATCCATTAGCCATTTGTATGTCTTCCATGGAGAAGTGTCTGTTTATGTCTCCTGCCCATTTTTTGATGTGATCATCTTTTTTTTTGGTTGTTGAGTTTGAGGAGTTCTTTAGAGATCTTGGATATCAGCCCTCTGTCTGTAGTGTCATTTGCTAATATCTTCTCCCATTCTGTGGGTTGCCTCTTTGTTGTGTTGACTGTTTCTGTTGCTGTGCAGAAGCTTTTTATTTTTATTAAATCCCAGAAGTTCATTTTCTCTTTTGTTTCCTTTGCCTTTGGAGACGTGTCTGCCTGGAGGTTTTCCTAGCCTCTTTGATCTTGAGGGGTGTCCTCTCTACCTCTAGGACATGGATACTTGTTTCATTCCCCAGATTAGGGAAATTTTCATTCAGGATTTGTTCAACTATATCTTCTAGTCTTCTCTTTCTCTCTACCCTCTCAGGGATTGCAATAATTCTGATATTGGAGCATTTCATGTCATCATTTATTTTCCTAATTCTATTTCCATGAGATTTTAGCTGTTTGTTCCAAGACTTCTCCTGCTCCCCCTTCTCAATCAGTCTGTCTTCTAGATCACTAATGTGATCTTCTGCTTTACTTACCCTAGCTGTTAGAGTATTTAGATTAGATTGGATCTCACTGATAGCATTTTTAACCTCTGCCAGGTCAGCTTTCACTTCAGCCCTTAGAGATTCTATCTTGCCACTAATGTTCTTTTCCAACTTAGCCATTGCTTGGATAATTGCTACCCTGAATTCCATTTTTATCATATTGTTTAAGTCTGTATCCAGTAGTTCTGTGACAGAGGTTGCAGTCTCTGAAATTTTCTTCTGTTGGGTGTTTCTCCTCCGAGTCATTTTGGTGAGGGGTGGTTGAGGGGATGTATAGCTGAATATATCAATCATGATCTAGGCAAGTTGCCCGTTGGAAGGTTTTTGAGCAATCAGAAGTCACCACCAAAAAGGAAGAAGAAAGAAAAAAGAGAGAGAAAAAGAGAAAAAAAAAAGCAAGAAGAAACCCAGCCAAAATAGAGGGCCCAATGGTAGGATTTATATGACAAAAAACCCCAAAAAGGAATAAATAAAAAGACCATCAAAAGTAAAAGAAAGGGGAAAAAAGCATAAGTAAAACCCAGCCCAAACAACCCCCAAGAATAAGATTTATATAGTACAAAGGCAAAAATAAATACACAGAAACACTGATGGAAGAATAGGATGGGAAGGTGAGTACAAACCCTTGTTGTGGGTGAGGAAAGTATTTCAGTTCCTCCTGGGTGTATCTTGTTATTTTTGTTAGAGGACTCAACTTTCTAGAGGTTTAGGGAAATTAAAACTAGTTTATATATGGGGGTAGTATTGAATAGGAAAGAAAGATTACTTTGAAGCTTATATCTATATGTATGTTTAAAAATATTTATTTTTTATATATTTTATATATTAATATTTTATATATTTTTATATATAAAATATTTTTAAAAAGGGAAAGAAAGAGACACAGCTATATGTATGAAAAAAGCTCAAGTTAAAAAATTATAAAATGCTTTATTAAACATCAAGTTGTAATAATAAGTAGGTTAAAAAAACAAAACTGAAAATCATGAGAATGGATTTAAAAACTAAAAAAAAATAAAAAACAATGAGAAGGAATTTTTACAAATGGAAAGATGTATCTATAAAATATTAGGGTTTGGGGCAGTACTGGGAGCTTAACACATTGTTTTTTCCCAGATGTTGGGGTTTTACAGTTTTATGGAGAACCTGTAGTGGTTGTCCTCTTTTTCTTCTGGCTTGCCTTCTGGGGGAGGGGTACGCCATGTTGTTTTTCAGTCAATCTTACTTAGGTTAAGTCTCCCTGCCCCTATCAAGGGGCTGGGCTGTATGGAAACTGTTTTTTCAGGCCTTTGTTCTCTGGAGGTTTTTGTTCTTTTATGACTTTCTGCGATTTTTTTTTTTTTAAGATTTTATTTATTTGACAGAGAGAAACACAGCCAGAGAGGGAACACAAGCAGGGGGAGTGAGAGAGGGAGAAGCAGGCCTCCCGCCGAGCAGGCAGCCCAATGTGGGGCTCCATCCTGGGTCTCCAGGATCATGACCTGAGCTGAAGGCAGTCGCTTAACCAACTGAGCTACCCAGGCACCCCACTTTCTGCGATTTTTTGGAGAGTTAGAGCAAAGTATGCTGTCTGCACCCAGACCTCCGTCTTAGAGAGAAGCTCAGTCTGCTTCCCTCTGGATGGTCTGGGACACCAGCTATGGATTTCCTGGGATCGCAATTTTAGGTCCATGCTTGTGGCCCTCAGATTCCACCAGTTGCCCTTTAAGACTCATTATTTCTAGGGCACCTGGGTGGCTCAGTTGGTTAAGCGACTGCCTTCGGCTCAGGTTATGATCCTGGAGTCCGAGGATCAAGCCCTACATCGGGCTTCCTGCTCGGTGGGAAGCCTACTTCTCCTTCTTTCACTCCCTCTGCTTGTGTTCCCTCTCTAGCTGTGTTTCTCTGTCAAATAAATAAATAAAATCTTTAAGGGGCTCCTGGGTGGCTCAGTTGGTTAAGCAATTGCCTTCAGCTCAGGTCATGATCCTGGAGACCGGGGATTGAGCCCCACATCAGACTTCCTGCTTGGTGGGAAGCCTACTTCTCCCTCTCTCACTGCCTCTGCTTGTGTTCCCTCTCTCACTGTGTTTCTCTGTGTGAAATAAATAAATAAAATCCTAAAAAAAAAAAAAAAAAGACCCATTGTTTCTGAGCGCTTTTAACCAGACTCCAAGTTGATGCTGGTCCCCAATCACAGGGCACTTTCATATTGGGGTATTACTTTTTAGTGGGTCACTTCTGGTGGCTCCCCTTGCCTTCTGCTTATCCTCAAAAATCAGTTTGAGCTCTCCCACTCCACTTTACCTCTCCGCTGATGCTCTTCTGCCTCCATAGAGATCCAGAAGTGTGTAGTCTTACATCTCAGGCTGATTTCCTGGATGTTCAGAGTGTGCTGGTAGATATTTAGCTCACTTCAGGGTACCAATAAAAACAGGGTCTCCTACTTCTTTGCCACCTGCCCCCTCCCCACTTTTTATTTTATTTTATTTATTTATTATTTATTTATTTATACTTATTTATTTATTTATTTATTTCAAAGTCTGTCTCAAGTAAATGCTTGAAAGTGGAGAGTATTTTGTACTCTGTGATTTGCCCTCATTGTGCTATTCATTTAGAAATTATCACATCAAAATGAGCCCCAATGAAGAATAAGAAAAGCTTATTTTATTCCACATCAGCAACATTGTAGGCCAAGTGTTAATAACTAATAGTATTTATATATTACATAATTTCATAATATCATTATAACAATTCTGTAAAATATCTTTATGAAGACCTCTATTTTAAGTGCATTATTTAAGGGCAAAGAAAGACAAGTTGCAGATGTTTTTTGGCTCTCGCAGAAGTACACAACTAAATAGTAAAGATAGAAGTCTAATTTAGATCTGATTTCAAAGGTGGATTATTTTGTTGCTTTGTGCTATTAGAGAATATTCTGTGTTCTCCTCCCAAGAGCTTACTAAGGTCAGAGCCATAACAGTGGTGGTAGTAACAATAGTAGCAGTAAGAGTAGCAGATGCAGATTCAACTGCAGCAGTGTAACAGATATTTAGTAAATGCTTACCACGTGACATGAACAGTTCTGTATGCTTGACATGCTTTAGGAGAGGAGGAACATGAAAAGAAAGGAGGCAACGATATTCTTAATTTACCCAATGATAGCTTAATTTATCTACCTGTGAGTTTTGTTTATCTAAAACACCTTTCTTGGCTGTCACAAGTAAATTAACATTACTTTCTTCCAGGCTCTTAAACATCATCTCACTCTTCATATATGTGGGAGAAAATGCAACAGCATGTCTTTGTTCCATATATATTGCCTGTTGGAAAGCTGTTTGCAAGGGTTTGTTCTTAATAGTCAAGGGCACCGATTTCATTTTCATGCCCATTATGCATCAATAGCTTGAACCAGATATATTATGAGTCACGGCTGCCTTACATTTCTTAAGCTGCTGTTAATGTTCCTTTGCTTAAGACTGCTACGTGCTTATTAGTGTCCAGTGGTAACTGGTTCCTACTGAGTCAATGCATCTCTAAAGAATTATCAAGGATGTTATATACTGAGTTAAAAATGAACACAATTTTGGGCTGCAACAAAAATCATAAAAATACAATCGTGTATAAATTTAAGAGCCTTGTAAAGTGTACAGAATAAGAAAACTCAAAATTAGATGAAGGGTTACACATATTTACAGGAATCTTTCTCCTTTGCCATTTCTGAAAGTGCTAGATTTCCTTCTGCTTTCTGCCTTGAAATTACTTCAACACCAACATATGCCAGAGAAAACCATCTTTTCCCAGTCTCCCTGCAATTCCATTTAAACTTATTTTACCTATAAAATGTCTCTCTCTAAGAAGCATACTCATTCCTGTGTACAAAGGCAGCTAAAATGGGGAAAGATGGTAGGTTTAACTCACCTGAAAGATTTGAATAAATTTGATGGAAAAACTATTAAGAAAAGTTGAAGTCATTGTGGGATGCACAACAAATGCTATGGACAACATCTCCCTTTTATATTTTACTGGAATAATGTGCTATTTTATTTATTGCTTTCTGTTCATTAAAATCCATCAGTTTCCTGAACATAAAATGACATTTGAAAAATTAATTTTATGTTTAAAGATTGATAACATTTTGGGGCACCTGGGTGACTCAGTCGGTTAAGCGGCTGCCTTTGCCTCAGGTCATGATCCCAGGGTTGAACCCTACATTGGGCTCCCTGTTCAGTGGAGAGCCTGCTTCCTCCTCTCTCTCTGCTTGCCTCTCTGCCTACTTGTGCTCTCTATCTCTCTGTCAGATAAATAAATAAAATCTTAAAAAAATACTTTTAAAGATTGATAATATTTCACCTATATCCATTCTGAAACCATATTAGAGATATGAGTAAATAATAGTGATATTATTTATCAGATACAAACATTTTGTATAGTAATTCAAAATTGCTTAATTTCCGTTTAGTATAATGTTTAAAGTACAGTTCTGACTGCAGATATGACTGCGGTTTGAACTTATTTCTGTATGAACACCCTTGAAAATTACTAGTACTCAATTTTTCTATTATTGATATTTACTAAGCTATTTAATCTAATTTTGTAAAATTTCTTGCCTATTCTAGCTACTCATAATACTGGATGTTCCACAGGAGTATATGTCCATGTCCCTTAGTTTGATTATTTCAAGCAAAATGTATAATGGAGGAAAAGGTACTTGGTATAAATTTTAAGAAGGGTATGTGTAGGGGTGCCTGGGTGGCTCAGTTGATTTATTGTCTGCCTTTGGCTCAGGTCATGATCCCAGGGTCCTGGGATCAAGCCTCACATTGGGCTCCCTGCTTAGTGGGGAGCCTGCTTACCCCCCACCTTTACCCCCGATTCATGCTTGTGCACTCTCTTTCTCTAGTGCTCTCTCTCTTTCAAATAAATAAATAAAATCTTTAAAAAAAAAAGAGGAAGGGCATGTGTATCCTGAGGGGGATTAAAGATAAAAAGTCTAAAGAAAGAAGGTTGATTATAAGCTTGAGTAGTATAGATTCTAAATTTACCTCTAAAAAAATAGGAATATCTGAACTAATCTCATGTTAGAAATCAAGTTTTATATATATATATATATATATATATATATATATATATTCTTTATATTCTGTATATATATATTCCATATATTATTCTTTACAAAATAGTAATAATAGCATAATATGCATCATATCAAAGCTTATCAAACACTTTCCTATACATGATCTGATTTAATAGACAATTACTGACACATGAGACCTACTAATTGGTGGAAACATTCCCTCTAGATTTTTTCATGTCAAATTTCATCATAAGAAGAAAGGGTAATTAATGCTTGTTATGTCAAACACACATATTCTTCAAAATAATTAATATTCTCTTATTCTTGATTTTAAGGAATGGATTGTACTCAATTGCCATTCTATACCTCAATTTGCAGATGAACTTATAGACTCGTGGGATTCTTTCTTTTTGTCTCAGCTTTATAAGGTATAGGGTAGATAAAAGAAACATACAACTCATAGTCACATTGGTCCTGTTAAAACTTTTGTGAACTTTTTGCAGTCTTTTTCCTCTTTGTCTTTATTTATAAAACTGTGATAACAATGATTATATAATACTTCATTTGATTATTTTTGCTTTATATTAAGATGTTTTTCATACATCATTTTTCACAATAACTATACAGCCTACATAATATTTTATCTAATAGATGTATAATAATTTATATGACTTTTTCTATATGTAATGATAGATATCTTTATATAAAAATGTATTTCCCTATTTTATATTAGATCATTGAATTAAATGAGATGAACATGTTTTGACTTATATCATTTCCAACATTTTTCTAAAACATGGTACTAACTTACTGTTTCTCACAAAGTAGAAAGGAACACATACTACCATACTCACCAGCTTTAGGTATTAGTATTTTAAGTCAACACTATAATATATTATGATTATTTAGATTTATATTTCATTTATTTCCATGTGTGGAAGTGTTCCTCTATGTTCAGATACTATTTTCCATATTTGTGAATTTTCTATTTTCATATTTCATCCATAAATGGGATGGAGTATAGTATTGCTGTGGAATGAACACAGCCTTAGAAAGCTTATGTATAATTTCATACCCATTTACTATATGGTTTTTAACAAATAACTTAGTTTTTCTGATTCTCCATCCCTTATCTGCAGGATGGAAATAAGAATACTCACTTTATAAGGCTGTGTTGAGGGTTAAGAATTTATTTAAATGCCCATCACAGCAACTAGCAGGTGTTTAGTAAATGTTTACTCCTGTTCCTGTTCTCTGATAAAATTACTCTTAGACTTTATTTTCATGACTACTCAAGGAGCTATAATAATAACCAACTGATGTTTTGGCTATAAATACTAAGAATTCATTATTAATTTTTATGCTTATTTACCTGTGTTATGGCCCTTTCACATATTCAAAATGTTAAAATACTCAGCATTCAGCCTTAAGGGAAAGAGAAAACATAAACACATTTTATTACTTTTCTAGGATACACATCATTTTTGATGTGTTAGTAGAGACTAATGAAGACAGCAGCAATAGCTAAATTTAAAAGGCATATAATGAAAGGGTATATTAAACATGACACAGTTTACTAATTTGCCAATCATTGATGGATGTTAGTGAGTTGATAGATTTTTAAGCATTAATATATACCAAGTTTATAAAAGATATCTTATCTTGTGAAAAATTCAGACATTGAATTTACAAACTGGCTTCTTGCAGGCAGCTAGTTAACTGTAATCATTAAAAATATTCAGGGTTAAAATGACAGGTACTAATTAATTTTCCAATTAGTTAAGGATTGATTCAGGATGTCATTCTTAAACTGTTTTGCCATTTAAAAAGCCAATCATTTATGTTGACAGAAGTTGCTTTGTGTTTAACATTTCCATTAGATATGCAGCCTTATCCTATAGCTATCAATCATAGTTTTGACCCAGCCTGTCCTAAGTGAAGTAATAAATGGTTGGTCAGCTTTCATATATATATCATTCTCTTAAAAGGGAGACAGTTTATATTAACAATTTTGATCAAGCTCTAATTATCAAGGTTTTTTTTTTAACTGTAGGTTTCAGATGTTCATGGAACACTGTGGGACTGACTACTTATTAAAAGTATGGAAACCTATCTTCTAGTGTGACTTTTGGGAAAAAACTCAAATCTCAAATTTTCTGAACTTAATTTTTCCCACATCTGTTGAAATGGGATGTTAATATATTTTTCTACTTGGAAAGATTACTTCTCTTTTTAAAATGTATAATGTGTTATTATAATCTTACTCTTAGTGCCTGACACAAACTAGGCCTTCAGTAGAAGTTGTGGTTGAATGATTGATTCCTGAATCCATTTCTTTAAACTTAGTTTCCTGTAGAAAAGAACTGGGGCGCCTGGGTGGCTCAGTTAGTTGGGCGACTGCCTTTGGCTCAGGTCATGAACCCGGAGACCTGGGATCGAGTCCCACATCGGGCTCCCCCCTCAGCGGGAAGCCTGCTTCTCCCTCTCTCACTCCCCGTGCTTGTGTTCCCCCTCTGGCTGTGTTTCTCTCTGTCAAATAAATAAAATTTAAAAAAAAAAAAAAAAAGAAAAGAACTAAAGTATGTGCGATTCTCATTTGTCATATGGACCTGCTTCATGAGGTACCAGCAGTATTAAATTTTCTATTTAAATTAAAAGCTGCACATCAATTTTGAATGTTTATTTTCAGTTATTAACAGTTTTCTACCCAAACACAACTACACTTGAGGAAATATATTACTTTTATAAAACATTCTTTTAATTTTCAGGGTCACAATACCATACATCATATTGGATTATAAATTAATGAGCCTAGACAAGATTTTTACTTGCAAGATGACCATTTCCATTGGCACAGAAATAAAATTTTAAGGAAGGATGACCTTTCTTTACACAAATTTCACATGAACATTATCCATATAAGTGACGAAATCATAAACCTAAACCCTGTATTTTATCCTTTTTCTAAAAAAAAATTATTAGTGTGTAAGTCTCTTACATAAAATTCACTCATGGTAAATGTCATTTTACTTTTGTAAGTGAGCCCCACTCTTACCTAAGTTTGGTTATCACCATTTCTTATCTGGATCTTTCAGTGGCCTTTCAGATACTTTCCTATTTCAAGTTTTGCCTTTCCCAGTATTACCTCCATACTTTCAAATATTTCAGAGCCATCTTTGCAAAAGCAAGTCTTACTATTGTAGTTATCCATTGTTACATCACAAATCTCCTCAAAATTGAGGGGTTTGAAATCAATAATAATTTACTTAGCTTCTAAGTCTGCAATTTGGTCAGGATGGTAGAGAAAAAGACCCATCTCTGCCTCAAACAGTACTTGTGAAATAGCTTCCAAGATGGCCAATTCACGTGGCTGGCAAGTTGATTCTTGTTGGAAGCTCAGAAGAGGGCCAGGGACTTTTGTTTCCTCTCCTCATGGGCCTTTCTGGGCTGGATGGAGTTCCTTTAAGATCGTTTTTAAGAGCATCTGTCCCCAGAGGCAGGAAGTATCTGTTAGCTACAAAGGCAATAGACACAGCCTCACTTCTGCTCCATTTTATTGGTCACAGTCACAGAGTTTTTCACTCAATGGGACTAGTGTCAAGGAACTTGGGGCCATGTTTCAAAACTGTCACAATCAATGTGTCACTTCTCTGTTTCAAATTCAGCAGTGCCTCCCTATATTATTTAAGTATTTTGACCAATCGCAGAAGCATAATTTGTCACGATATTTATACAGTTTACCTTTGCGGCTTCATTTCATTTTACTTCCATGTTTTCCACTCATGCTCTTATTTCATTCTTGTTAATACTTTGGTGCCTGGCTTCCTACATCTGTCATCTCTTTACATTCTGTTGTTCAATCATTGCCTCCCTCACTCTCTCTTCAGAGCTCAGCTCAGAAGTCTCTTCTAGAAGCATTTATATCACCTCTGCCTCTGTGCTTCCCTATACCCCCCCCAAGTCTGACACAGATGTCAGATGTTAGATGTGCATATAAATCAGGAATATATTTCTATTATATTTTATTTATTTGTCTTTTATCACTAGATTGTGTGCTTCAAAAAAGCAGGTATGATGTCTTTTGTGTTATGGTATCCTCAAAGTTTATGAATGAATAAATGGAAAAATGATCAAATATAACCATCATATAGTGTAGAAATGATTTGTTCACACATAGATAAGACTGTTATATGTTAGGCATGTACTTCTGGCAGCCTTCCACAGTTGAAAAAAATGAATTATTCAATATGAGTTTTCAAATAGAAATTAATATAAACTTGGGTTGATGTGGTCTCAGAACACATAAGTATACAACTATAATAGCAAGTTCACTTAAATACTTTTTAAATGATCTCATAATTCTCTCTAGCACTTTATAAAGTGCTTTCTAGTAAGTGGGAAGCAGGGTTGTTTTTGCCTTGTGCTTTTTCACATTTAACATCTAGTCCAAAGTTCGGGTAGGTTTTTTTAGCACTAGCATTAGCGAGAGCACTTCATATATGCTTGAATTACATCATTATAAGATGTAAAATACTTTTAATTGTCATATACATGACTGTTAAAAAAAAAGCACAAAAGTCACTAAAATCACGTGCATAAATTCCAGTGTATAAACAGTCAATTCTCATTATTCATTGATTCTATATTTAGAATTCACCTGTTGGCTAAAAGTTATTTGTAACCCTAAAATCAATACTTGTAAGGGTAGGGTTTTCCCCATCAATTGCAGACATGTGTATATGCCCTGGCAAAACTCCAGTTATCTGATGGCACACATTCCAGCTAAGATTGAACAATATGATGCTCTGCCTTCTGATTTCAGCTTTTGTACTGTAAACAACTCTCCATTTACAGTCTATTTAGTGCCACGTTTTTCACATTTTGTGCTTTATGTTAGTGACCTGGTTATTTAAACTGGTGCCCAAGCATAATACTGCAATGCTTTTAGTATTCCTAAGCATAAGAGTGCTGTCATGTGTTCTGTGGAGAATTAAACATGTGTTAGATGGGATTTTGTCAGGCATGGGTTATAGTACTGTTGCCCATGAATTCAAAGTTAATTAATAAACAATATATATTAAATAAGTTGTCATTACGCAAAAATACAAATATAACAAGGATATTGATACTGAAGGCTCACAAGGAGCTGAATTTTGTATTTACTTTATGGACAATGATTCTGGTACTTGCTGATTCAATGTTCATAATTAAAACAAATAACCAAAACATGGTATATAAGATACTGACAAAGAATGAAGTTACTTCTGCTTACTCTATAGACTGCTTTGCCAAATTGCTAAAGATAAACACAATTTACATATCACTTGGTCTACTGATTTTAAAATAATGGATACCTGAAGGTAATTTTCTATCCAGTTCATAATGCTTCACATTTTGTGCATAAAGCAGTACTTCATTTAATACTATATATATCATATTTCAATGCCATATAATTCAAAAATACAGAAAATACAACAATTTTTAAACTCAAATATTTTATTAATTCAAACTATTTGTTGTAGTTCCAAAAAAATGATTATTTTTCCTATAAAAGCTGCTTAAAGAAGGCTTTCTGCTTTCTTTGATATACATAGACATTTTCTAGCTGGAGATGACTAGTTGGTGTGCATTTAAAATTTTTAAATGTAGCTTATTTCTTTTTTTTCTTTTTTCTAAGATTTATTTATTTATTTTAGAAAGAGAGAGAGTGAGTGAACATGGAAGGGAGAGAGGCAGAGGGAGATGGAGAGAGAAACTCAAGCAGACTCTGCTGAGCATGGGGTTTGGCCTGATGCTGGATCTCAAGATCCTGAGATCAGACCTGAGCCTAAACCAAGAATCAGATGCTTAACTGACTGCATGACCCAAACACTCCTGCAGCTTATTTCTTAAAGTAGAATAATATCTGCAATAACACAAATTGAAGACAATATCTGATGAGATATTAAATCTGTTTTATTATGAGTAAAAACAGTGGTATATTACAGTTTCACATGCAGATTATGGTTCTGAGATGATTTCAAAGGTAATGGATGTAGATAGAATTATCTGACCATTAACTCATTGGAAATGAGTTATACATGGGTCTACTTGACTGATAAATGTCCTTTGAGCAATATGTGACGGAGAAATAAAAAAAATGTTATCACTAGATTATATTGATGTGAATCATGGCAAAATTTCAGATTTGGATTTCCCTCATTACTTTTGAACCTCCATTACTCAATGGGAGAAATGATTAATGTATCTCTAATCTGAAGTTTAGGCTGGAAATAGTAGGTTGGCTTCATGGGAACTGAGATTTACTGCCATTATGCTGTTGCAAAAAGATAACTTTCTGGGTGCCTGGGTGGCTCAGTTGGTTAAGTGACTGCCTTCGGCTCAGGTCATGATCCTGGAGACCTGGGATCGAGTTCCACATTGGGCTCCTTGCTTGGCGGGAAGCCTGCTTCTCCCTCTCCCACTCTCCCTGCTTTTGTTCCCTCTCTGGCTGTTTCTCTCTGTCAAATAAATAAAATCTTAAAAAAAAAAGATAACTTTCTGTCCATATTCATAATAATGTTGCAATGAATATGGTATATCAGTTCAGATACTTGATGTTTCACTGGAATTTTATAAAATTTATTTGGGATATATTTCACACACATGATTATTCTAGCAAGGCAGTGATGATTGAGCCATTTTTAACTTTTGGACAGGGAAAACTGAAACATACATTCAGGTGCCATAAATATAAAAACATAATAATCCCAATTATTATACTTTTTAAGAAGACTTTCAAAGTCTTTTAAAAAAGGAGTAATTTTGAAGAACTCCATTATAATTTTACTTAAAGATGAGAAAGTTTTCAAAACTTAATGGAAAATTGTTTCTTCATGTATACCATAGCATTTGATCTGTGTTGTGAGTACTAGGGATGCTTGTGTAGGGTATTCCACCTAAAAGTCCCTTTTACAGTAAAGCATGATGGGACTGCTGGATGGTTCATTGGTTAAGCATCTGCCCTTGGTTATGATTCTAGAGTCCTGGAATGGAGTCCCACATCTGGCTCCCTGCTCAGCAGATAGTCTTCTATCTCTGGCCCTCCCCCCTCTCATGGGCTCTCTCTCTCTCTCTCTCTCTCTCTCTCTCAAATGGATAAATAAAATCTAAAACAAACAAACAAACAAACCATAATGAATACATCCAATACTTTTTCTCTATTAAGCCATAAAGTATGCCCTATAGGAGTCACATTAAAGCTACCAACAGTCATTCTGAAATGTACCCTTACACAGAAAGATGGAAATTTAACTAGGCCTGAGTCCCCCTTGATATGTTAAAGTAATGAAAAGATGCCCTGACTTAAGGGAAAGGAACTAATTTTTCTTTAAAGTATAGGAGTGGAGGGAAAGAACAGAGTAATAGGACACACTAAATTTTTCTGGTTGATGCAGTAGAATTTTATTTTCAGTAATTATAAGTACATTAATTTGGAAAACATGTTATCGGTATGGGGAGAAGACAGGTAAGATCTGTGGCTTCTAGACATTTCAAATACTGTGAGGCAAAAAACTTGTGCCCTTTGTCATTCTCCATCCCCTCAAGATTGCAAACAAAAGAGTAATAAATCCATATTTCCAGAGAAAGGAAAGTATCTACTAACCAGCTAAGCATAATGGGTAAAATAAAATCAGGGAATTTGTCTGGCTTTTCTCTGATAAAATACTTCAGAAAGGCCAGTGATGCTTTTAATGAGTGGCCTTGAGCAATTCATTTAACATGTTTCAGCCTCTATTTTACTCCTTTCTAATCTAAAAGATTAAGACGCATCTACTTCCCAGCAGTGTGGAAGCTTAATTTTATTTGATTCAAAAGCCTTTGGGCTTTTTCCATGATCAGCTGTGTTTGGTTTCAGAAAGTTTTGAACTGTCAAAATTAGTCACACAAAAGTGAGGTCACAGAGTATCTCCTTTCCTAAAAGCTCTGATTCCTGTATTATTGTTTAAATTCCATGCTTTTATAGGTACCCTAAACATCTTTAGTAATATACACATGTCACATATTTCTTTTGATATAGTTTGACCTGGGAAATTCTTTGTGACTAATGTGGTTTTCTTCACTGGCTTGATTTGTAATTCAACCCATAATGAGGAAAACATCAGTGATTCAATTCCCTTTGTCAAAGCCCTTGGACATTACCTGTGAAGAATGAATTTTCAAATATACTGGACCACATGTAAGAGAATATGTAATGTGTTATGTCATTTCTGAACATGGTTTCATTCAACCTCAATATAATGACTAAGCATGTCATGTGTAATCAATATCCTCAGACAACTGGGTGAAAAAAAGCAGTCTGGTGCAGATACTGTGATTTCAGAAAACTATTAGTCTGAGAAAAAGATATGCATACTCTTAATCAGCAATGATCTATGCAAAAAAAACAATAGATTATATATTAACTTCCTTCACTGAAGTTGCAGATACACCTTTAACTACAAAACAAACAGATTATAAAACTGTTTCTCCTGAACTGGTTTGTGTTATTGACTAACTATTTGTGTCTACCATTGCCTCCCAGTTATATGTTGAAGCCTTGACCCTCAAGGTAATGGTATTTGAAGATGGAACATTTTGGAGAGGATTAGGGTTGGATGAAGTCATGAGCGTGGGACACATGCTTGTTTAAAAGTCCTAGAACATACAGTGAATTGGTAGCTGTCTACAAACCAAGGGAAGACCTCAAAATGAAACCTACTTTATGAATACCTTTCAATAGACATAAAATGACTAATTCAAAGTAACTCATGTCTGTGTTTCCTCTACAACCACTGTGATATCATTGTTTATTTCAAATTATCCCATAAATATAAAAATGGGTAGTATCACAAGGGCTGGAGACACAACCTACACCTGAATTTCAATGATTTGAAATCATTAGGTAGTTATTTTCTAAATAAAGTCTCATAGCTAAGTTCTTAGGTATTGGAAGCTGGCTGTATAACTGGGAGTTTGCAAAAAGTAATGATGTAGAAGAAATTTTTATTAAAGGATAAATTATTTGAAAATCCTTAATTGACACCTATATTATTAAATCTCAATAGTAATCATAGCAGTTGCTTAGAACATAAACTAAGAAAAAACTTTTGTGGAGGAGCATTCTATCAGTGACATTTAGAATCCACAGTGCAGTGACTAAAAAATGATATAAAAGAATGAAACTAGACCATTCTCTTACACCATATGCAAAGACAAACTCAAAATGGATGAAAGACCTCAATGTGAGGCAGGAATCCATCAAAATCCTGGAAGAGAACATAGGCAGTAACCTCTTTGACATTGGCCACAACAACTTCTTTCAAGACACGTCTCCGAAAGCAAAAGAAACAAAAGCAAAAATGAACTTTTGGGACTTCATCAAAATAAAAAGCTTCTGTACAGCAAAGGAAACAGTCAACAAAACAAAGAGGCAATCCAGAGAATGGGAGAGGCTATTTGCAAATAACACTACAGACAAAGGGCTGGTATCCAAGATCTATAAAGAACTCCTCCAACTCAACATCCAAAAAGAAGATGAACACATCAAAAAATGGGCAGGAGACATGAAGAGGCACTTCCCCATAGAAGACATACAAATGAATAACAGACACATGAAAAAATATTCAACATCAGTAGCTATCAGGGATATTCAAATCAAAACCACACTGAGATACCACCTTACACCACTCAGAATGGCCAAAATTAACAAGACAGAAAACAACAAGTGTTGGAGAGGCTGCGGAGAAAGGGGAACTCTCTTACACTGTTGGTGGGAATGCAATGCAAGTTGGTGCAGCTGCTTTGGAAAACAGTGTGGAGATTCCTTAAAAAATTAAAAATAGAGCTACCCTATGAACCTGCAATTACACTACTGGGTATTTGCCCCAGAGATACAGATGTAGTGAAAAGAAGGGCCATATGTACCCCAATGTTCACCACAGCACTGGCCATAATTACCAAACTGTGGAAAGAGCCAAGGTACCCTTCAACAGATGAATGGATAAAGAAGATGCGGTACATATATACAATGAAATACTACGCCTCCATCAGAAAGGATGAATATCCAACTTTTGTAGCAACATGGACTGGATTGGAAGAGATTATGCTGAGTGAAATAAGCCAAGCAGAGAAAGTCAAGTATTACATGGTTTCACTTACTTGTGGTGTATAAGGGGTAATATAGAGGACAGTAGGAAAAGGAAAAGAAATGGGAAGTGGGGTAATTCAGGGAGGGAAATGAAACATAAGAGACTTTGGATTCAGAAACAAACTGAGGGTCTTAGATGGGAGGGTGTGGCAGGATGGGAGAGACTGGTGGTGGGTACTGAGGGCATGTATTGCATGGAGCACTGGGTGTGGGGCCTAAACAATGAATCTTGGAACACTGAAAAAATAAAATAATGAAAAAACCAACAAAATGATAAATTTTAATAGGTCTTTAAATTGTTTAAAAATTTTCTACATGCAATCCAGTCCTTTCATGCTTACATTTGGTTGTCTATACTTACATTTCAGGGATTTTTTTTTTTTAGTTATAATTAGAAAATATAAATAAGTATATAGTATGGTTCCAGATGTTCTCAACAGATGTCATTGGTTACTCTCATAGCATTATTTTTAAAAGAGCATTCTTGTATAAAACATTATCTGTATCCCTGAACTTTGCTTTTGATAAATTTCTAAAATTGGAATTTTGGTACTTGAAGTTTCCCTAGAAATATAGCAATGCTCTTAGAACAAGTGTATGTTCACAAATAGCAGAAACAATCCTTAAAGGATGTTTGCTAACATTGCAAATGAAAACTGTCATTTTCTTTGATTTACCTTTTTTTTGTTTTTTTGATCACTGGTAGGATTTAAGAAATATATACTTATTGTCCTTTCACTTATTTTGAGAATTAGGCTTTTGCCAATTCTTCTGTTTGGATATCAATCTTTTATTTATTATTTTATAGTGACTAGTCAATAATGATGTTTACTAGGAATAGTAACAAACTGCTTTTCCTTTGGACCAATTGCAGAATTTTTTTTAAGACTTTATTTAGGAGCGGCTGGGTGGCTCAGTTGGTTAAGTGACTGCCTTTGGCTCAGGTCATGATCTTGCAGATCCAGGATCAAGCCCCACATCCGGCTCTCTGCTCAGCAGGAAGCCTGCTTCTCCCTCTGTCACTCCCCCTACTTGTGTTCCCTCTCTCACTGTGTTTCTTTCTGTCAAATAAATAAATAAAATCTTTAAAAAAAAAGACTTTATTTATTTATTTGAGAAAGAGAGAGAGACAGCAAGAGAGATCACAAGAGCAGGAGGGAGAGGGAGAAGCAGGTTCCCTGATGAGCAAGGAGCCAGATGGTGAGGCTTGATCCCAGGACCTTGGGATCATAACCTGAGCCACAGGCAGACTTTTAATGGACTAAGCCACTCAGGTGCCCCCCAATTACAGAATTTTTAAAGAAGATTTTGTTTTTTGAGTTTGAATTGAAGTAGATATAAAATGTGGTCCAGTTATAATCTTTGGTAAAATTTTGTATTTAATAAACACACACATAAGACTTGTTTGAAAAATAGCTCCTGGTAATAAATCTGTTAGTTAAAATCTGTCCCCCAAGAGCTACTGTAGTAGCATTTACCATACTAATATTATAATAAAATAAATATGAAAGCTTCCAAGTGATGGTAAAGACTTTAGTTTTGTATTTGTATTAGATAAGATGAATGGACATAAAGAAGGACCTCAATCTTGTATTTAGCAGATAAGCTCTAGAGTAATAATGGTTAAATGAGGAGAAAAAGTTCAGTAACAAGTCACATAAAGAGGCCCATAAATACCTCTCACTTCTGGGCAATTTATAATATTTTGCTGTGTCTCACTTTCTACATTCAGTTGTTGTTACTTTTTTGTGTGTCTCTCTCTTCCTTCTCCCCAAGGTATTACTATCTGCTACACATTCATGAATTGGAATTTTCCCAACAGCTATCATACAGTAATTGATTAATAATGTTGAAAAATTGAATAAGTAATTCAATTCCAGGTCCATTCTTCTTCCACATGAACTCTGTTGCTTTCTGTGATTACAAGGGCACTGAGTGCCCTTTTGCTGATCTAGGCTTCAAAGGTGCCTGGTGCAGCAGACAAAAGCCACAGTGACATCACTTTGGCCACGGGGCTGCTTAACGGTGTGTTAAAACTCTGCAGTGAAGAATAAGTTGCTGACATTGATGCCTCCTGAAGGGATACACAAATGCTGACAGCTTTGTTTTTTTAATTGGTCAGTTGTGTCCTATAAAATTTGGCACGAGAAATACTTTGCCCTTTTAGGTTGCTATGGACAGAAAATCCCTAACCAAGCAAAATCCAGGTTGCTCATGTGTGATTGAATGTGTCTCTTCCTTTTAAGGGGAAGATGCATTTTCTTTTTTGAAACCATGTTTATGTTCTGTTTGGTAAACATGTATCAAGGTGATCCTTTCATCAACTAGACTGTTGAGATTACTAATTTGTATATAGAAAGGTGAACAACATGATAATCTAAGCCCAGGGAGTATGAAGAGGGGAGAAGTGAGGAGTCTGTTGACCCATGATGTTTAAAAGAAAAATTTGTACTGGAAAATAACCAGGGGCCAATATTAAAAATAAATACACAAATAAAGCCATCTGGATACAGAGGAAAGCCTCAGATTTTATAATGACTAAAGAAATCATTCTGCTCTAAGTGGCTAAGTTATTGTGATACTCATTGCAAATTTATTATAGAGACTGTAATTTAGATATATTCATGTAACAAACTTTAAGAGTCAACGGTGTCAAAACATGTTGGTTATGAAGTAAACTTCTAATGAAAACAGATATGTTTTTCTAATACCTGTTTTTAAAAATCTAATAGTTAAGGAAAATGAAATGAATGATCTTTTGATCGATCAGATAGTATATGAAGCTTTAAGAATATACTATTATTTTATCTATTTTTTAATGATAAAAATGAAGGCTTTGGCAAATCTATGTTATACAGTTTTGCTGCTAGAAAGTAGAGATGAAAGTCAAACTCAGATCTTAAATTTTAGTTAATGATTTTAACCATTTTTCATTGTCTTCCATCTTCTCATACCAGGATTTACATGTAGTCCTCGCCTCTGCCTCATGGTAGAAAAGTCAAGATAATTAACTAGAATATGTAAAATATACAAATTACTGTAACATAAGACAGACTATAGTCAATTCGACTATAAGAAAGCATGAAAGGAGAGAGGGTTCACATTGGCTATGTTTTCATACCAATGTGAAATTTGACAACCTTGGAAGACATAGTAAATAAAGATCATAGTAAATAAAAATCATAGTAAATAAAGATGGGAGAAAGGCATTTTTGGCAGAAGGACAAAAATTAAAAGCAGTTATGAAAAGTATAGCATTTACCTGTGAACATGATTTAGTCCTGTTTTACTAAGAAAGTGAGTTTGAAAGAGAATAGTGAGGGTAAAATTAATTACTTAGACATAGAGTATGGAAAACCTTGAATTCTTGGCAAGAAAGGGAAACATTTGCTCTGTGGGTATTTGAAGTTTTCTGACAATTGGAATGCCATGTTCAGAAGGTTCCTTAGGAAGACTACCTTGGGAATAGAATGCAATATAGATGAGAATTGGGAGATACCAGAGGCAAATTTACCAAGTAGATATTCTTAGAAGAACACGGCTTAGAGATACATACTTATAGTAATATTAAAAGCTCTATGGGAAAGAGAAAGTGATTAGGATCGAAAGTCTACTGTGGACCTGCACTCTACTAGACATCATGGATGATTAAATGTGTCATATTATTTACATTTCATTACTTCTGTATATGGTGTGAGAGGGATGCAGCAGAGAGAGAATGAATAGAATTGACTGTGGTAGGGTATAGAAAATTTCCAGTCAAAGGAATTCTCAAGGTTCAAGTCCAAAGTTCTAAATAGTTCTATGTTAAGATGGTTTCAATTGCAAATGACAAAATCACTCTTGGAAACTTTAAGTCTGAGAGGTCAGTTTCTTTTTCTTAGGCACAGTGGCTATTGTGACCTGTATCTGGTCAGGGCGGTTAGGGTCAGCATGGACAGTCATTTGATGGTAAAACAATAGTGATTACAAAACCAGCACAGGCATTGTGCTAAATGATTTATCTCGTGTACATCCCACTAGAGTCCAGTGAAATATATACTATTATTTTTTTAAAATTTCCACACCTATTACACATGTATTAGTCAAGTAAGAGAACAGAAACTAGGTATTTTAGAGGAAAGGGATTTGATATATGATATACTTTAAAAACTTTGGTAAGGCTGAGGATTAAAGTCCAGAGAAAACCACTACATGTAAAGAAATTAAGATTCACTAAAATGCCAGAACAACACGGTCACTATTGCTTGCAACACCAATACAAGTTTTTAAGAGTTCTCCTGAAGTTACTAAAATGTTCATGATGCCTTCTGCCCCTCCACATATCTGCTACCGTTATAACAAAACAGGGGATTCTCCTTCTCTTCTATCTTCCAATTCTTGCACAAGTTCTCTCGTTGTTTGAAATGTGAACTTGACTTCTGATGACCAGTAGATCTGGGAAGTGTATTTTCTAGGCTTCCAGTCTCTGAGGGAAGAAATTAATGTTCAGTCTTGATGGAAAATGCAACACATGCCCCCCCCCCCACACACCTCTCTCTATCAGAAAGAGAGAGAGAGTGAGAGAGAACCCGAGTTTAGTAAATTAAATAATCTGCCTACAGGTTCTAGTTGGCAAGTAATAGAAGCAATATTTAAGACCAAGTTTAACATCACAATTTATGGTGTAACTATTAGATAGTACAGCCATTGAGCCCATGATGGAGCAACAGAGTAGGCATGGCCAGGTTGGTAAATCAGTTCTTGGCCCTTTATGTAGAAGAGCTAATGAAAGACTTCAGTGAAAGGCTTTAAATGATCCCAAATGATCCACAGAATTTTCTCAGATAGAGTCAGCTTTAACTATTTTCCAGGCCTAGAAAGTTCAAACACTTGACTGTAAGGGGATCTAAAAACATCACCAAGTGAATAGGGAAAGAAGTTAGTGGGCTAAAAGCTGAAACCTGCCATATTTCTTCCCCTCCACTGCAGGCAACAGTCATCTACAGGACATAGTGGGTGGTGTGAAGGAAAGTTTTACCTTTGAATGAAAATTGAATTAGAGAATAATAACTAATATTAGATTAATGGATTAAAGTTGCCTAGAAAGTTACATTACCTAAGACTGGGAATAAAACTCATGACATTGACCTTAGTTTCCTTTTAGGCCAAAGAAAGATTAGCCCCACTGAGTAAAGTTTAAGGAGGGAATGGAAGGTAAAAATGCTGCTGCATTTAATCACATTTTACATGTTGTATGTTTAAAACACTAGTTACACCTAATATTTAAGAAAGTTAGACCAGCATAGAAGATTAGCACTGACTGAAAATTAATGAAAATAAGCAATGATAGGGAAAATATTTTCCTGAATTCCACAGATTAAGTATGGATTAATCCACTTTACTCATTTTGATGGACTTAACAAGGCTCTCTGGGGTTTTGAGAAACATGGACAAAATATATAATGGACCCAAGATCTATGTTATTATTATATAACATGACACAGAATATTCATTTGTAATTCTTTAAAAATAATATTATATATTTAAAAATATAAAACTGAATTTTGTTTCTCTAGAAAAAACTTCTATCCTCATGATGTTTCACTTGTTTTGGTGCTCAAATTACTAAGAATGTTGTTATATCATTTTTGCTATGTCTTGCCTTTTCTTGCTTAGACAAAACCTCGTTTTTTTCCTCTTATGTTTTCACAGTATTATTCTATCACTGATAAAATTCCATCGACATGTTTTATATTTGAGAAATGTTAAAGTCATGTTCACTGTACATCTTATCTATAAAACATGCTAATAAATGCATTCTGATATATGCTTTTCCCTCCCAACAGGTTCTGACTAGTTTTAAATGAGAAATCATTGTAAATGAAAATAAGAAAACGTGAATATTTTCTTTCTAAGAGTTACGTAGTTCTGGCAGAAAACAGCATGGGGATTACATTATGATTTAAAACAGCTGTGTGTGTGTGTGTGTGTGTGTGTGTGTGTGTGTGTATGTGTGTGTCTGTATGTATATGTGTTATATAGGGAACAACTATATATATCACACAGACACACATACATATATATGTTGGGTAGCCATATGCACATAGACTTCATTCATCAATTATTTTGATTTGCCCACCCTCCAAACTTAAGGATTTAAATGAAGTTAACTCCAACTCTTTTTTTTTTTTTTTCACTTACAAAGTGCTAAAAACATATATGTTTAAAAATCAAGGGACCTCTGGGTGGCTCAGTCAGTTAAGCAACTGCCTTCTGCTCAGGTCAAGATCCCAGGGTCCTGGGATGGAGCCCTGCATTGGGCTCCCTGCTTAGTGGGGAGTCTGCTTCTCCCTCTCCCTCTGCCTCTTTCCTCTGGTTGTTCTTTCTCTCAAATTAATACATAAAATTAAAAAAAATCAAATCTATTTAATGATTATTGTCAATAAACAGATTATATTTTAGCTGTTTTGGAAAAAATGCACATATATTGAAAGTAGCCTTTAACTACTATAATTATCACCTGGGCTGTAATTTAGCTGGGTATACAATGACACACTTATACTATTTAAAAAATTCCATACTGGATACTAAAATTCCACTGTGTCTCTCTGAGAAGCCCCCACTATCCCAACTGCCATGGAACCCTCCCCATACCCTGCTAGACTTCAGTGTAACTCAAGAACTAAAGGATTTTACCAGCACAACACGGCCTGTAACTCTTCCCATGTGTGTCTGCTTGGGTTATACTGGTTGTTAACTGCAAGATAACCACTGATTATTACAAGTAAAAATGAAGAAGAATACTTAGAACAAAATTATATTTGTTATACATTAAACAATAAAAGTCTGCAAAGGTTATTAGCTGCTTTAAGTTTCATTCTCTCTTTTTTTTCAATACTGCAATTCTCTGTGATGCTATTTTCTTTCTTTCTTTCTTCTTTTTTTAAATGACCACAGATATCTTTTGTAGGCCAAACAGCATATTACACATCTGTCAAAACCACACTTTATTAGCATATAACTATTTACAAAGCCTCTCAGAAGCCTTTTAGATTGTTCTGGCTGCTTGCTTTATGTTCATTTCTTTCTTTAATGTGTTTATATTTTTCTAGTCATTTGAATGAATGAGAATGTACTGGAATGAATAGTTTCACCCTCTGAGACCTAGTTTAAATTTCAAGGTTACTATTTGAATTCTATTCTTTATTTCAGTATGATAGCAAAATTAAGTTCAAAGCAAAACACTAGTAATAAATGTTTCTGATAAAAATACTGTATTTATGAAATCAATTATAAACAATGGGACATTAAAGAGATAGATGGCTCCACCATTAAAAAAAGCCCATGATCTTTATGGTGAATTTTACTTGTTTTTTGGAATAATCAGGCCAGATTTTAAATTCCCTTCTAATGATATTTAAACCGTTTACTTTGAGATTACCATTGGGCTCACCAAGTATTCACTGTGCAATCAAAGAATTCATAGAGATTATTTCAGTTGCTTATACTGGCTTCTAAATCAATGACAAAATTATAGTCCCCAGGAGCTACATGAGTCCTCTTTAGACTCCTGACTACAGAGATGAATTAGAAGCAAGTGTGAAAAAGGAAAAGGACCATTCTTTTGGTACCAAAAGAAATTCAAATTTGTAACCACCCACACTCCATTGCTGTTTTCTCAGTCACCACCTGGCATTGTTATCCTTTCTCTTTTTCAGTAGAAGTGAGATATTCACTTGGATTTGCCTGACCTGAAAGGAGAGAAATATCACACACACACAAATGGCAATGTTACTACAGATATTCAGAGACTAAGAATATATTTATTCATAGTTTACTCTCTTATCCCAATGGTCTAGATGGTTTAAAGGTTTATTTACTTATTGTTTTTAATGAAGTTAGAAGTTTGGGAAAGGTTAAGGTAAATACATAAGATGGTATTAATGAAGAACTGGTTAAACAGGCAAATCATTAGCCATAACTATTTGTATCCCTAAGAGATGGATAGTAAAATAATAGTGATATGATGATAAATCAGAAGAATTATTTAAATTTAGAAAGCATGGAAATATGTCATATTGCCATAAAACTAGATTTAGGGATATTTCAAAAGGAAAAATAGCAGAAACTTTATTTTTATTATAAATGATGTAAAAATAATCTCTATAATTGCAAAAAGCAGTGGATTAAAAATGTTCAAGGGAGGATGGCCTATAACTAAAAATTGCAAAGACAGAAAAATTCTCCCAAGATGCATACTTTAGAACATGATCTAATGGCTCAAAATAGATAAGACAACTTAAAATAATATGTAACTTAGTCCAATACAGAAATTTACAACCCTGAGAATCAGTTTCAAATGGGGAAAAACAAGTTCACCTAGAATATTTAAATTCCACACAAATTGCTTTCTAATTTTAAGTCCCTTAAGAGATGAACTATAATATCCAATGAAGAATTAGATTCCGAAAGAAAAATAGGAAAGTGATTAATTTATGAATGACTAATAACATAAGTTCATGGAAAAAAAACATATTTCAAAACTCTAATACAAAAGACCAAACGCTTTTACTTTCCCTCTCCCACTGTCCTCACGCACCGCAAGTGAAACCAGGCGATACTTGACTTTCTCTTCTTGGCTTATTTCACTCAGCATAATCTCTTCCAGTCCAGTCCATGTTGCTACAAAAGTTGGATAAGTAAATGGGAACTACGGCAATCCAGGGAGAGAAACGAAACAACAGAGACTTTGGACACAGAAACAAACTGAGGGACTTGGAGGGAGGGGGATGGAGGGATGGGAGAGCCTGGTGGTGGGTACTGAGGACACCTAAAGCATGGAGCACTGGGTGTGGGGAATGGGGAATGAATCTTGGAACACTGGAAAAAAAAATCTAAGTAACAATTAAAAAAAAAAAAGAGTAAACAAAAAAAATAAATAATAAATAAATAAAAGACCAAACGCAAAGTGTACGTTAAGGGAACTCAGTATAATCAGTGAATGCTTGGCAATGTTAAGACGTATTATACTTTTCCTGTAGATTCATTATCAAAACTATTTAAAGTTAAATATATGCAAAATACAAACCATTGGTTCGATATAAGCTTTTCATATGAAAGAATCTTGGTTGAACTGAATCAATTTAGTAGAAATGAATGAAATTCATGGTTGCATTCATTATGATTTGCCCTAATGAATATCACCAGCTGGCCACTGTGGAGAACTGCTTGTCAGATGCCTGGGTGGCTCAGTGGGTTAAAGCCTTTGCTTTTGGCTCAGATCACTCTCCCTGAGATCGAGGCCCGCATCCAGCTCTCTGCGCAACAGGGAGCCTGCTTCCTCCTCTTTCTCTGCCTGCCTCTGCCTACCTGTGATCTCTCTCTCTGTCAAATTAATAAATAAAATCTTAAAAAAATAGAACTGCTTGTCTATTGCCCAATTTATTAACATAAGGAAATTTTTCTATATTATAATTTTGTCCTGTTTCCCCAATATTTTGAGCAAGAAAAGGAAATATTGTGCAATGATAATACCATTAACTCTTTTACTTCTAAAGTAACTATGCCTTGCAATTTTAATAAAAATGGAAATATTTATCTTCTAGAAATCATACTAATAGTTAACAGATAAAGCACTTGCAATATGCTTGTCTCTCTTCTCTTACATATAAATTTACTCATGCTTTATATCACACCTAAAAGTTAGATACTACTGTTACTGTCTTCATGTTGCAGAAGAGAAAACTGAGGCACAGAGTAGTAACTTGCCTGATCACATAGATAATAAGTCTCAAACCCAGGTAATTTGGTCTAGAAGTAGATTCTAAAATGGCTCCTAATGATACTCACTTCCTGGTTTGCATGTGTATTCATTTTCTATTGATTCCTTAACAAAGTACTATAATTTTACCATCTTAAAAATATTCAAAGTTATTGTGTTATAATTTCTTTGGATTAAAAGTAGGGACACAGTGAGTCTTACAAGGTTGAAATCTTGATATCAGCAGGGTTGTATTGTTTCTGGAGGCCCCAGGAGAGAACCTTTCTAGATTATGAAATTTATAGCCAAAATTATTTTCTGTGATTATAGGACACAGGTTCCCATTTTCTTGTTGCCTGTAAGTCAGGGATCATTTTGAATTGTCTGCATCCCTTCACATGTAGCTCACTTTCTTAATCATCAAAGCCAGAAAGAGCAGATAGTCCTAAATCTCTATGACTTCTTCTGCCTCACTTCTCTCTTTTTTCTTATGCCCCATGTCTGATAAGAACCAAAAAAATTTCTTGCCTTTGAAAGGCTCATGTAAGTAACATGAGCCTGTGTAGATAATCCAGATATATAACCTTCCTACTAATTAAACCAGTTGATTACTATAATTCCATTTTCAAAGATCCTTTGTGGTAGTGCCTAAGGTTAGTGTTTAATTAAATGCTTAGGACATGAGAATCTTGTGGGGAGATTTTAAAAATTCTGTTGGTTACACAATCCTTTGTGAAATCTCCTCTCTTTAAGGATGGGCTGGCCTAGTAACTCACATGACCAATACAACAAATGTGATACGATGCCGCTTCCATAATATTTGTGACTTTCATCCACTAGCAGGCACTAGCTAGCTTTGATGAAGCCAGCTGTCATGTTTGAGAGGACAAAGTGTCACGGAATTAAAGGTAAACAGATAAAGCACTTGCAATATGCCTGTCTCTCTTCTCTTATATATAAATTTAAGAGGCATTAAAGAATCTTTAGGCATTAAATAATGCCTACAAACCACGTAAATTTGGAAATGGATCCTTCCCCAGCTAAACCTTCACCTGTATCTTAGGCCAATACATTAACCGCAGCCTTTTGAGACTATCTGATGCAGAGGACCTAATCAAATCAGATGAAGTCCTGACCCAAAGATCAGGACTTGGGATGATAATAAGTGGATAATTCATAAATGTAAGTAGATAATGCAATATCCACTATAATAATAAATGTAAATAAGTGGTTAATAATAAATGTGTATTGTTTAAAGCCACTAAGTTTGTGCCACTTTGTTATGCAGCAATAGCTAAGTAGTGCATCTGGCTTTAGAGGTTATTCTGTTTACTACTAAACTGTACTTCAAGTAGGAGATGCAATTCAGTTCACATACAAATGATTAGATGTTATTCTCCCCCCATTTCTATTTCTATACTCATTCATCAGTATATTTGGCAAATACTAAAGATTCCTGTGTATTTTGCTATTGTAAAATACACATTCCCTGTGTATTTTGCAAATAAAAAACAAAACTGGATTATAGCATAGTGGTGGAGACAAACAAAAAGAATAACGCACTACAGTAGAGATTTGTATGCATGGCTAGTGGAAGAAAAATGAGAAAATGCTTAACTGTGTCTGTTTTCAAAGAAAGCTTTCTGAAAGAGATGGCATTTTAATTGGGCCTTAAAGGATGCTTAATATTAACTGTTGTTATTATACATCTCAGTAAAAATCATGTTTTAATGTCATTTCTTATACTGATTAAGGACAGGACTGATTCACATAGGGAGAATAGAAAACAGAGGAGAAGACTGCTCTGGGCAAGTCTAGGCAACTGGGAATTCATAGTAGAGTAGCCTGAGGTAGGGAAGGGCCAGATCTTGAAAAGGCTCTTGGGGTTTTAATTTTTAACACTTACTGAAGGATTTTAATCAGAGAATAGGCAAGATGAGATCTCAGTATTAGAATAAAGTATCTGAGAATAATATAAGGAATAGATTGATAATATGGGGATGAGAATGAATACACTGGAAGTAGAGAAACTAGCTGACTGGTCATGATCCTAAGTAAGAGGTATTCGAGGGCCTCTTGAGGTGATATGAAAGAAGAGAGAAAATCAAGAAAGAAATCTTGACTTCAGAGGTCAGTAGGAGTATATTAATTTAATAACTAATTGGTTGCATTGTGAGAGGCAGAAGTCTCAGATTTCCATCTTATGGATTGAGCAACTGGGTGTGTGACATGTAACTAAGACAGGGAGAACAGAATGGTAACAAGGTTGTGGCTATAGCTTAGTGAGAGATAATTTCAGTTTAAGAATAGTTGAGAGGCATATGGGCTAATGGATATTTAGTAGCATTTATTATCATGGTATAAGTTAGGAGCTTGGAAAATAACAAATCAGAATTGCGGCTATAGATTTAGAAAGTAGGAATGTTGAAGTGATGGGTGTGAATAAAACTTCTTGGAGATGTTTTAGAGAGAGAAGAGAAGATAGATGGAAGCAGGATGCAGTACAATAGTAGAATATAAAAAGCAAACACAAAGATAAGAGCATGTAATAAGTGACTCTATACTGAGATAAGTATAGAGAACATCAGGAAAAAATGGTCCAGTAGAGGTTGAAAGAGGAGATATTTTCAAGAAATTCTACTGTCTCTCATCAATTTATCACACTTTTTGTGGAAATCTTTATGTTAATTTTGAAAAGATGGTGTTAGAGTTGATTTATCCAGAGTTATAAAATTATGGTGTAAATAATTCAAAAAGAAATAATAATATATATATTATTTTTATATAGGAATTTTCTTTAGCTTATTCATTTTATTTTATTTTTATTTTTTTAAAGATTTTTATTTATTTGACAGAGAGAAACACAGTGAGAGGAAACAGAAGCAGGGGGAGTGAGAGAGGGAGAAGCAGGCTTTCCAGTGAGCAGGGAGCCTGGTGTGGGACTCAATCCCAAGTCTCCAGGATCATGACCTGAGCCGAAGGCAGTTGCTTAACCAACTGAGCCACCCAGACACCCCTAGCTTATTCATTTTAAAAATGAGGTAGTATGCCCTAGTTTAGAGCTTGGGTGCTTACCATATAGCCTGGTTAGAACAAAAGCTTACTAATATCTAGTTATATGGATTAGACAAGTTCACCTGGTTGAATCTCAGTTTCTCCATCTTTTAAAAAGTGAATCATAATATGCATTGCATGTTAAAAAAAGATTCAGTGTAAAACACTTGGGATAGTGCCTATAACACAGTTATTACTCAATATTAACTGTTGTTATTATACATCTCAGTAAAAATCATGTCTTAAAACAGTGAATCCATACAGTATCAAAACTATTTGGAACCATTCGGGCTTTATTATACTATACTTTTCTCATTGACTCTATGAAGAATACATTATAAAATTTGATTTACATTGGTAACTTAAACTGAAGCTAGGAGTCAGCCAAAAGGAAGAGAGTGTTAATGTCTGGTTTCCAAGAATGTCCTGGAAAAATACAGGCTAAAGATAGAAAGCCCGTGTGTCAATGAAAAGAGCAACTAAGTACAAGTGCATACTGTAAACTTAGTATAATTTTCCAGAGTTACCATTCAGAAAATCCCCATGTGAATATTCAAGATGATTGAAAATCATGTTTGAAAAAACTCTAGTAAATATCTTAATATTTATATATGATTATAGAATAATATTTTTGGAAACTTAATTTCTTTAAAAATTTTTGTATTAGGATAGAGAGTTAAGATGACAGGGTAGTAGGAGGACCTTATGCTTGCCTCATTATAGCTAGATAAATATCAAATCATTCTGAAAACCCCAGATTGAAAGATTGATCTGAGGACTGAAAGAACAAACTGTACAGTTAGAGGAAGAAAAGAGGCCACATCGTGGAATGTAGGAGGTATGGTGATGTAATTTTGGGGAGAAAAGAATAGTGGGTGCTATGGATGTGAGGGAGCTCCTGAAAACAGGGTAGGGGGAGATGAAGCAGGACATAGGTGATTGCATAGAAAAACATTCCCCCAAACCATTGACTGGAGAAATGAGAGGGGCTGATTATCATAAAGTTTTATAAGCAGCAGAGCTGGAAGTCTGAAGTTTTAGATATTCACCCTCTTGCCAGAGTTGAGACTGGTGGGTGGAGTGGTACTCCTACAAAGAAGGGGGGCAGAGACCCAAGTCTGGGTCATGTTGGGAAAGAAAAGAGGGCATGATATAGTCAATGTGTTGAATGGGAAAATTATGCAGACAAGAATACTTTATCTAAGAAGGCAGTCATACAGATTAGAAAGAGATAAACAATCTCCCAGGCAAACAAAAACTAAAAGAGTTTGTGACCACTAAACCAGGCCTGCAAGAAATACTAAAGGTGACTCTTGGAGTGGGGAAGAAAGACCAAAAACCAAAAACCAAAACAAACAGACAAACAAACAAACAAAAATCCAAACCAAACCAAACAGAAACCTAGAAAAGAACAGAGGTAATCTCCAGAAACATCAACTTTATGGGTAATAATAGGTGGCACTAAATTCATATTTATCAATAATCACTCTGAATGTAAATGGACTAAATGGTCCAATACAAGACATAGGGTAACAGAATGGATAAAAAAACCAAGACCCATCTATAAGCTGCCTATAAGAGAGTCATTTTAGACCTAAAGACACCTCCAGATTGAAAGTGAGGGGGCTGGAGAACCATTATCCTGCTAATGGACATCAAAAAAAGCCAGAGCAGCCATACTTATATCTACAAACTAGATTTTAAACCAAAGACTGTAACAGGAGGTGAAGAAGAGCAGTATATAATGATAAAGGGGTCTATCCAACAAGAAGATCTAACAAGTGTAAATATTTATGCCCCCAACTTGGAGCACCCAAATATTTGAATCAATTAATAACAAACATAAGGAAACACACTAACACCCAGGGGCACCTAGGTGACTCAGTTAAGCGTCTGCCTTCAGCTCAGGTCATGATCCTGGAGTGCAGGGATCGAGCTCCACATTGGGCTTTCTGATAGGCAGAAAGCTTGCTTCTCCTTCTCTCACTCCCCCTGCTTGTATTCTCTCTCTACCTGTGTTTCTCTCTGTCAAATAAATAAAATCTTAAAAAAAAAAAAAAAGAAGAAGCACATTAACAATAATACAATAGTAGTAGGGGACTTTAACACCCCACTTACAGCAATGGACAGACCACTGAAGCAGAAAATCAGCAAAGAAACAATGGCTTTGAATGACACACTGGACCAGATGGACTTGACAGATATATATTCAGAACATTTCATTCTAAAGCAGCAGAATACACATTCTTTCAAGTGTTCATGGAATATTCACCAGATAGATCACATCCTGGGTCACAAATCTAGCCTCAATGTATACAAAAACATTCAGATATACCATTCATATTTTTAGACCACAAGACTATAAAACTTAAAGTCAACCACAAGAGCCAATCACCTGGGTGGCTTACGTGGGTAAGTGTCTGACTCTTGGTTTCAGCTCAGATCATGATGACATGGGTCTTGTGATTAAGCCCATTCTCAGTGGCTTGCACTCAGTGAGGAGTCTGCTTTAAGATTCTCTTCCTTTGCCCTTCCCCCAGCACTTTCACTCTCTCTCTAAAATAAATCTGTCAAAGAAAAAACAAACCACAGAAAAAATTTGAAAAGGAGGTTAAAGAACATCCTACTAAAGAATGAATGTGTTAACCAGGAAATTAAAGGAGAAATAAAGAAATACATGGAAGCAAATGAAAATGAAAATAACAGTACAGTACTTCTGAAATGCATCAAAGGCAGTCATACATGGAAAGTATATAGCAATACAGGCCTACCTCAAGAAGCAAGAAAAATCTCAAATATACAACCTAGTTTACACCTAAAGGAGCTGGAAAAGGAAGAGCAAATAAAGTCTAAAGCAACAGAAGAAGGGCAATAATAAAGATTAAAGCAAAGTAAATGATATAGAAACAAACAAAAAAACAACAGTAGAACAGATCAATGAAACTGGTTCAAGAGAATGAGTTCTTTGAAAGAATTAATAAGATTGACAAACCTCTAGCCAGACTTATCAAAAAGAAATGAGAAAAGACACAAATAAATAAATAAAATCATGAATGAAAGGGGAGAGATCACAACCAACACCACAGAAATAACCAACTATTATGAGACAATTATGAAAAATTATATGCCAACAAATTAGGAAATCTGGAAGAAATAGATAAATTCCTACAAACATACAAACTACCAAAACTGAAATCAGAAGAAATAGAAAAATTCGAACAGACTCAAACCCAGCAAGGAAATGGAATCAGTAATCAAAAATCTACCAACAAACAAACATCCATGACTAGATGGAATTCCCAGGGCAATTCTACCAGATATTTAAAGAACAGTTAATATCTATTTTCAAACTGTTCCAAAAAATGGAAATGAAAGGAAAAGTTAAAAGATTATTCTCCAAGGCCAGAAATACCTTGATTCTAAAACCAGACAAAGATCCCACTGAAAGGAGAATTACAGGTCAATATTCCTGATGAACATGGATGCAAAAATTCTCAATAAAATACTAGCAAATCAAACCCAGCTGCACATTAAAGGAATTATTCACCAAATAATTGAGAATTAAATACATCCATCAAATGTATTTTATTCTTGGGCTAAAGAACAGTTTTAATATTCAAAAACCAAACAATCACATTAATAAAAGAAAGGATAAGAACCATACGATCCTCTCAATAGATGCAGAAAAGCCATTTAACAAAATACAGCTTCCACTCTTGATGATAAAAATCCTCAACAAAGTAGGGATAGATAGAACATGCCTCAATATAAGGGCCATCTACAAAAGATCTACAGCTAATGTCACCCTTAAATGGGAAAAACTGAGACCTTTATTTCTGTGGTCAGGAACAAGGCAGGGATGTCCACACTCATCATTATTATTTAGTAGAGTAGTGGAAGTCTTAGCCTCAGCAATTAGAAAACAAAAAATAAATAAAAGGCACCCAAATTGGCAAGGAAGAAGTCAAACTTTTGCTCTTCACAGACAACATGATACTCTATGTAGAAAACCTGAAAAATGTCACTGAAAAATTGCTAGTACTGATACATAAATTCAACAAAATTGCAGGACATAAAATCAATGTACAGAAATTTGTTGCATTTCTATACACCAAAAGTGAAGATACAAAAGAGAAATCAAGGACTTAATCACATTTACAATTGCACCAAAACCCATAAGATACTAGGAATAAACCTAACCAAGGAGGTAAATTATCTGTACTCTGAAAGCTATAAAACACTTAGGGAAAAAATTGAACAGGACACAAAGAAATGGAAAAACATCCCATGCTCATTGATAGGAAGAACAAATATTGTTAAAATGTTTGCACCACCCAAAGCAATCTACACATTTAATTCAATCTCTATCAAAATACCACCCACATTTTCCCCAGAACTAGAATAAACAATCCTAAAATTTGTATGGCACTCCATAAGTCTCGGAATAGCCAAAGCCACCTTGAAAAACAAAACAAAATAAAACACAATTGGAGGTATCATAATTCTGGACTTCAAGCTATATTACAAAGTTGTAATGATCAAGACAGTATAGTACTGGCATAAAAACAGATAACATAGTTCAATGGAATGGAGTAGAAAACCGAAAAATAGACCCAAAACTATATGGTCAAGTAGTCTTCAACAAAGCAGAAAAAAAACATCCAATTGAGAAAAGACAGTCTCGTCAATAAATGATGTTCGGAAAATCAGAGGGCTATGTGCAAAAGAGTGAAACTGGACCACTTTCTTATATCATACACAAAAATAAATTCAAAATGGGTTTAAGACCTAAATATGAGACCTGAAAACATAAAAATCCTATAAGAGAACACAGGCAGCAATTTCTCAAACATTGGTCCTAGCAATATCTTTCTGTATGTCTCCTGAGGCAAAGGAAACAAAAGCAAAAAAAACCCAAAAAAACAAAAAAACTTATTGGTACCAGTGAAGGAACAAGCAACAAAAATAAAAGACAACCTACTAAATGGGAGAAGGTATTTTCAAATGACATATTTGATAAAGGGTTAGTATCCAGAATATAAGAAGAGTTTACGTAACTCAACACCAAAAAATCCCAAATAATCCAATTAAAAATGATCAGAAGATACCATTTCTCCAAAGAAGACATACACATGACCAATAAACACGTGAAAAGATGCTCAAAATCAGTCATCATCAGGGAAATTCAAATCTAGACCACAATGAGATATCACATTACACATGTTAGAATGGCTAAACCAAAACCACAAAAAACAGCAAATGTTGGTGAGGATGTGGAGAAAAAGGAACTCTCATGCACTATTAGTGGGATTACAAATTGGTGCATCCATTGTGGAAAACAATATGGAGGTTCCTCAAAAAATTAAAAATAGAACTGCTAGAAATGATCCAGGATTCACACTAATGGGTATTTATCCCCAAAATATGAAAACCAAAATTTGAAGGGATTTATGCACCTTCATTTTTATTGCATTATTTACAATAGCCAAACTGTGGAAGCAGCCCAAGAGTCCATCAATTGATGAATAAATAAAAAAGTATGGTACACACACACACATACACACACACACACACACACCACAGAGGAATATTATTCAGCCATAAAAAGAACAAAATCTTGCTTTTTGCAACAACATGGATCTAGGGAGTATAATGTTAAGTGAAATAAGCCAGTCAGATAAAGAAGAATACCGTATGATTTTAGACCTACTCAGATTTTAAGAAACAAAACAAACAAAGGGAAAAAAAATTAAGACAAACAAAAAGCCAGATTCCTAAATATAGAGAACAAACAAATGGTTACCATAGGGGAGGTGGGTAGGGAATATGGTGGAGAATAGGTGAAGGGCGTTAGAGGTACACTACTCTAATCATGATGAACACTGAGTAATATATAAAACTGTTGAATCATTACATTGTACATCTGAAACTAATATAACACTATGTAAAATACACTGGAATTAAAGTGTGAATGGTGATAAAATATGTAAAACAAAATAATCAAGTTGTTATTGGATCTCTCAGTCATATATCACACATTGCTTTTTGCCATGTTAGATATTGATTCCTATTCTGTAAGAACTCAACTTACAGTCTAAATTCTAAAGTTCCATTAACTTTATGTCTCAATAAATGCAATAAGAAAATAATTACTAATAAGAAGAATTAATGAAGCATTTACTGTGTGTTAGAATTTTTGCTAAATGCTCTACATCCTTCATTCATTGGAGTCAATAAATCTCTATGAGATAGATGTTATCATCAGTCCATTTAGATCAGAAGACTCAGAGCAAGAAAGAGAGGTTAAAAAAAATTTCACAGTATCATACAGGAGAAAATTTGTGGGACAAGATTTCATACCAAGGAAAACCAGTTAAGATTAGCTTCCTTTCCCACTAGCTTGCTTAAATATTATAACATATTGCTTCTCAACAAGGATTTTTAAAAAAAAGGTAATCCCCACATTTTATGTTTTCAGAAATTTCAAAAAGTTAAACATATTAATATTATAAAGAATATAGGAATATTAATTCAGAACTTTATTTTTAGTTTTTCTTCATCTACAGAATAAGTCAGAAAAAGAACCCCTGATTTCTATTAGATTATCTGAAGACAAATACGCCTTATTTAAAAAAAAAAAAGTTTGATTTTACTTTTTAGCCACTGATACTTAGAATCAGAGTAAAACTAATATAAACGCTATGAAATCTAGAGAATAAGCAATTTATGATTAATTTTACATAATGTTGCATTTAGAATTTAAGTAATGTACAATAGCAGTATTTATTGTTAAGCAGCAAGAAGTGATGATTAAGCTTGTCCAGATGGGTACAATAAGCCATACCACAGCAGGGCTGACCTGGTTATTTCTGCTTTTTCAGAAGCTGAATCACTCCAAGGCATGGCCGTTTTGATCAACTGCTACACAATAGTTTATTAATGCAACACAAAATTTTCAATCAACTCTAACAAAGTCAATCAATGTCTTCCTTTTAGCAGCTTTCATTCCTCGGTGTTTTGACTTAATAAATATACACACTAAACTGACTTGAATTCTCATGTATTCACATAATAATTCCATATTGTTGTTTATGGAGTTGTAAACTCTAATATGTAGTACCATATAATAATCAAATTAATAAGGAAGAAGCTAGACTTTTTTCCTACCAATTTGGATGCCTTTTATTCCTTTCTCTTGTCCAATTGTTGTGCCTGGGACTTCTATTACTATGCTGAATAAAAGTGTTGAGAGTGGACATCTTTTTCTTGCTTCCGATCTTAAGGGAAAAGATCTCATTTTTTCCCATTTCAGTATGATGTTTGCTGTGTGATTTTCTTCTTTTTTAATTAAAATTTTTTAAAAAGATTTTATTTATTTGACAGAGAGAATCACAGCTAGAGAAGAAACACAAGCAGGGTGAGTGAGAGAGGGAGAAGCAGGCTTCCCACTGAGTAGGGAGCCTGATATGGGGCTCAACCCTGTGACTCCTGGATCATGACCTGAGCCAAACGCAGATGCTTAACCGCTGAGCCACCCAGGCACCCCTGCTGTGTGATTTTCATATAATGCCTTTATTATGTTGAGGTATATTCCCTTATGTTGATATATGTTCCCTATAAGCCTGCTTTGTTAGGGGATTTTATCATGAATGGATGTTGTTTTTATTGTTTATTAATGTGATGTATCAGATTGATTGACTTACGAATACTGAACCACCCTTGCACCAGAAATAAATCCCGCTTGATTGTGGTGAATGACTTTTTCTGTGTATTGTTAGATTCAGTTTACTAATATTTTGTTGAGGATTTTTGCATCTATTTTCATTGTAAGTACTGGCCTATAGTTTTCTTTTTTGTGGTATTTTAAAATGAATTTGGAAGTTTTCCTTCCTCTTATTTTTTGAAATAGTCAAGAATAGGAAAACTTCTAAAATCATTTTCTGATGCCAGTATTACCTTGATCCCCAAACCACAATCAAGTGGGATTTATTCCCAGGGTGCCAGGGTGGCTCAATATTCACAAATCAGTCAATGTGATAACATTATTCTGAATGAAAGCATTGCTAGATACAATATTCTTTGCTGCATATTTTTTTCCTTTTAGCACTTTGAATTTATCATGCCACTCACTTCTAGCCTTCAAGTTTCTGTTGAAACATCAGCTTATAGCCTTATGGGTTTTCCCTTTAATGCAATTTGCTATTTTATTTACTGTGTGTCTTGGTGTAAACCTCCTTTGGTTGATTTTGTTGTAGGATTTCTGTGCCTCCTGAATGTAGGTATCTGTTTATTTCCCCAGATTTAAAGGGAAGTTTTCAGCTGTCATTTCTTTATATATATTTTCTATCCCCTTTTCTCTGTCTTCTTCTTCTGGCATTCCTATAATGCAAATGTTAGTATGCTTGATGGAGTCACTGAGTTCCCTAAGTCCGTTCTCATTTTGCATATTTTTTTCATCTCACCTCCTCAGTTTTATTACTTTCCATTACTTTATCTTCCAAGTCACCAATTAGTTCCTCTATTTCCTCTAACCAGCTATTTATTCCGTCTAGTGTATTTTTCATTTCATTTATTGTGTTATTCATCTCTGATTGATTCTTTTTAATCTCTTTGTTAAGGGTCTTGCTGATGTTCTCCACTCTTTTCTCAAGACCAGTGAATATCTTTATGAACATTACTTTAAATTCTCTATTAAGCATTTTACTTATATCTGTTTTGTTTAGGTCTCTTGCTGTTGTTTTATCCTATTCATTCATATGGTACCTATCACTCTGTCTCCTCATTTTCTCTAACTCTCTGTGTGGTTTTTTTTGTGTTAGGAAAGTCAGCCACATCCCCTGCTTTATAAAACAGAGTTCCTACAGAGCCCTGTAGTGCAGTGTCTCCTGTTTCCTAGAACCTGGCATTTCAGTGTGTGCATTGCTATTATTTCCTGACTGCTTTTTCTTTCAGTCCAGTTGTTTACAGAGACTCTCTTTGCCTGTTGTAGGCATTGCTTGGTCCCCAGCTGGGGTGCCCAGTTTTAACAAGATGTGTGCAGATCTGCTTGTGAAATAAGACCTGCATTTGCCACCACTAGAACCAGGGCTATGTGGGTGGGACACACAATTTTAACAAGGTGAGTTTTGGGCTTGTTTAGGGTTCCTGCACTGCTGCTGCTGCTACCACTGCCAGGACTGAGGCCCTGCAAAATGTGTAGGTTGGGAGATGTGGTGATGGCAAATTTTGTACCAGTCTTCTGGTGGAAGGAATCTGTGGCACTGGGACTGAGATCAAGGTGGCTGAAAAGGGTGGATCTGCTGAACTATACATGAGGGAGAAGTGGGCATTTGATGTAAGAAAGTTAGGGAGTGAATGTATGTGCTGAGGTGGTTCCTGTGGGTGGCTCTGTTTGTGCTGAGGAGTTGGGGAGGGCAGTGGTGCCTGCCAGTTCTTTTGTTCCTGGAGGGGTCTTTCTGGGATTCCTACCCTCTGGACCTTCCCCAGGACATGCTCTGAAATAAGTAAATAGTTTTCCTTCCTGTATGTCCCAGAAATTTTTCAAACTGAGATTTTTTTTCAAATTTTTCTATGCTGGGCCTCTCTGGTCTATTTATGATGCTCTTTCCTTAAGAGTGGGAAGTCAGCTGGGCTCTCAGAATAGAGGCTGTTGGTTTTTATTTATTTATTTTATTTTATTTTTTTATTTTTAAGAGAGAGAGTGCATGCATGGCAGAGGAGGGAAAGTCAGAGGAGGGAGAGAGAGAGTAAATCTTAAGAAGCTTCCATGTCCAGCATGGAGTCTGAATGGGGCTTAGTCTCACCATCCTGAGATCATGACCCTAACCAAAATCAAGAATTGAACGTTTAACTGACTGTGTCACCCAGGTACAACAAGGCTTCTGAGTTTCAACATTTCAGGCTTTAAGTCCCTCTGGTTGTAAGAACTCATGAAATTTGGCACCATTTGCTTTGAAAGCCAATGTCATGAGGATTTGTCTCTCCTGTGTGGACTACCTAGTGTGTTAGTTAGTTTGTTTCTTACCCTTCTCTGTGTGGGCTCCCCCAAACCATGGCCATGGTATATTTCACTCCTCATTGTGTCTCCACCCTTCCTACACTCTTTGATGTGGCCTCTTCTCTACCGTTAGTTGTGGAGTTTATTCTGCCAGTTTTCAGGTCATTTTGGGGGTTATTTATAATGATGTGAGTGTTACATAGTTGTGTTCATGGGGTGAGGTGAGCTTAGGGTTCTCTTATACCAACATCTTCCCCAGGAGACCTCCATTAACTTTTTAAAAATTGTTTCTGCTATGATAGTCTTACAATGACAATTCTCCATTTACATATATGTTTATTAAAAATATCTAATTTTTTTAGACTTCTTTCTATCCCTTTCATCCAATTATTACTTTCAATTTGTCTGTTTTCCTTTGTCTAGCATTTAAAATCAAATATATCACATTTGTCTAAAGTGCATTTTGGAATATTTTCTTTCTTCCTTCCTTTTTTTTTTCTTTTTTTAATTTTTTTTTCCTTTTTTTCTTTTTAAGATTATCTGTTTATTTATCTGACAGACACAGAGATACAGTCAGCAAGAGAGAGAACACAAGCAGGGGGAATGGGAGGGAGAGAAGCAAGCTTCCCACAGAACAGAGAGCCTGATGCAGGGCTAGAACCCAGGACCCTGGGATCATGACCCAAGCTAAAGGCAGCTGCTTAATGACTGAGCCACCCAGGTGCCCCTGGAATATTTCTATGATAGTCTTTGTTCATTATTTCTTTAATGGTATTTTGTGTTCAAATGTTTAACTTTGTTGAGAGTGTGAGAGACACGAATATTGACACATTCATCCTAGATTTCATTGTGATAAAGGCTCTAATGATGCATTCAATGAATTTATTTTTAAAAACAATGGGAATTCTATTTTTTTGAATCATCATGGAATTAATTTACATAGTATATAAATTCACAGCTTAGGTTCTGATTTATACCCTTTACCTTATTGTATGCTGTAAATCTTTCGAGGTTCATGGGTACCAACTAAACTGCCAGGTTATTTGCTATCATTTTTCTGACCTCACTTGCTTCTTCAATTAGAGGAGATTCCTAGCCTCCTGCCTGCTGTCTTGTCTTATGTTTACAGTGATTCTGTTTCTTCACTGTGGCTACAGAACCTCAGGATGCTTTAGGCAAGGCAATGTTTATCTAGATCTGAGTAACAACAACTTAATTCTTTTATTCTCCTCCTACCCTCCTTCTCTTCTCAAATTTTATGTATGTATGTAGAATTATCCTGAAATACTCATGTCTTTTTTTATTTTTTTATTGTTACTTAATTTTTTTTTCCAGTGTTCCAAGATTCATTCCCCAATCCCCACACCCAGTGCTCCATGCAATAGGTGCCCTCACTACCCACCACCAGGCTCTCCCATCCCCCACCCCCCTCCCTCCTCCCTCCAAGTCCCTCAGTTTGTTTCTGTGTCCAAAGTCTCTGTTGTTTCATTTCTCTCCCTGGATTACCCTACTTCCCATTTACTTTCCTTCTCCTACTGTCCTCTAGGTTACCCCTTATGCACCACAAGTAAGTGAAACCATGTAATACTGGACTTTTTCTACTTGGCTTATTTCACTCAGTATAATCTCTTCCAATGCAGTCCATGTTGCTACAAAAGTTGGATATTCATTCTTTCTGATGGAGGCATAGTATTCCATTGCATATATGGACCACATCTTCTTTATCCATTCATCTGTTGATGGGCACCTTAGCTCGTTCCACAGTTTGGCGATTGTAGCCATTGTTGCAATGAACATTGGGGTACATATGGCCCTTCTTTTCACAACATCTGTATCTTTGTGGTAAATGTCCAGTAGCGCAATTGCAGGGTCATAGGGTAGCTCTATCTTTAATTTTTTAAGGAATATCCACACTGTTTTCCAAAGTGGCTGCACCAGCTTACATTCCCACCAACAGTGTAAGAGGGTTGCCCTTTCTCCACAGCCTCTCCAGCACTTGTTGTTTCCTGACTTGTTAATTTTGGCCCTTCTGACTGGTGTAACGTGGTATCTCAGTGTGGTTTTGATTTGAATTTCCCTGATAGCTAGTGATGATGAACATTTTTTCATGTGTCTGTTAGCCATTTGTATATCTTCTATGGAGAAGTGCCTCTTCATGTCTCTTGCCCATTTTTTGATGTGTTCATCTTCTTTTTGGGTGTTGAGTTTGAGTAGTTCTTTATAGATCTTGGATACCAGCCCT